>VZTB01009531.1:22379-44340 GCA_013397245.1 Thryothorus ludovicianus | reverse complement strand
TTTTTTTTTTTTTCTTCTGTGGCAGTGTGGACAAAACCACAATGAAAAGCACCCTTAAATAAGTAATGTTACTGATTGGTATTAGTATGAACCCAAATTGATAAAATGCTCAGGTTCTAGAGCCAAAGGGAAGGCAGGAAATCCGTTTCTAAGAATATTTCTTCTTTCTGTTGAGCTTGGATACATTTGGAGGAGGCTATTATATGAAGTAATAAACACATGCAAGTCACTTATATCTGCAGAAATGTTATGCTGTATTGTATGAATTGTGGAAAACAAAGCATTAACTCAAACAAGATACTAGAAAAGGGATTAGGGAATTGCCATCTTTCAACTATTTACTTTAATTTGCATGCTCATTAACTATGTAATAGAATGGAAGGGCTTAATTACCTCATTTATAAAAACAACATCACTGACAATTTAATTGCAATGATAGTTCTAAAAAATTTTTGGTTAACTTGCAGTGACAAATACATGATAAAATGAAGTTATACTGCCAGAAAGAAAACATAAAATGTTGATATGTGGCAGTACTGAAATAACCTGATTATTATCTATCTATGAAATAGATGAGAACTAACAGCACATCAAAGAAGGGAATTAAATGATGGTTTTCATCACAAACACAGAATTGTTAATATTATGCATTTTGTATGCATCACAAACCTTAAACTTTGCTGCTAAGTGAAAATTCATTAAACTATCATTACTATAGTGGATTATAAACAGTTTTATTAAAGGATATATGTACTATAAGTATGTAGACAATAGAAATAACTCTTTAAAACAAGTCTATAGAGTGATGTTTTTATCATAGCATCTTCATTTCTTGAAGTTCCTTTTTATGCAGCCTTTTGCAATGGATTTGAAAGGCATATTCAGAAAATAATATATAATTATGCCTACACCTTGGTTTTCCTAATATGACACCTGGAGTACTATGTCCAATTTGGTATACCATGGTTTAAGACTATATAAATAGAGACTAAAACCAAATAAGAATTGCTAAAAGAAATTTTATGTGTTCCTGATAAATTAAAGGATGAGGAAGGGAATTATAACAATATTCAGCAGCTTGAGAAAGCATTTGGAAATCAGAGGATTGATACCCAAGCCCTGTAACACAGGATAAATAATAAAAATTTAAAACTGAGAGGAGGAAAATGTAGGTTCATGATGGTAGTGTGGATGTTAATGTGTTGGCAGTGATATGGCTACAGGGTGACCTCCATGATACGAGTCCAGGGACTGCCCTGTTACAGGCACTGCTCCAATCAACCCACTGCAGCAGAGCATGTCTGCACTGAAACATCTGCAAGTGTGAAATACATGTCCTACAATTCTTACCAGAATTTTGGAATTAACTATCCAGGATGTGTTATGTAGCACTCACACATATCTATCCTTCATTTTACCTCACAAAATACCTTTGCAGCCCTAGTCTACGTCTATGTGTCTGCATATAGGAGGTTCAGAGAGAAAGAGAAACCCAAAATGGAAAAATGGGGATGTCACTGCAATCTACTGCTTTGGGAGAAAGTGAGTTTGGGTTGTCCTGTGATGAACCCTTGCCTTGATAAAAAGCTGAGAAAC
Organism: Thryothorus ludovicianus; assembly: GCA_013397245.1. Taxonomy (NCBI): domain Eukaryota; kingdom Metazoa; phylum Chordata; class Aves; order Passeriformes; family Certhiidae; genus Thryothorus; species Thryothorus ludovicianus. The sequence continues at coordinate 42,744 of VZTB01009531.1, read as the reverse complement.
TGCACACAATGGGCTCCAGTGGTGCTAATGGGGTTTTATTGGCAGGCTCTGTAGACATCTGGCTAAATTCCCCAGGAACTGGAAGGAACATTGTTTGGCAGATATCCTTAGGGTGCAGAGGAAGAGGACAGGTGTATGTCAAGCTACTGCACAGACCAGGTCTGACAGTCCCGAGTGCTGTTTGGTGCTCCCTCCCCTTGACAGCAAGCTCTAGTCCCTGCTCTTGGCACTTGTCTTTGCAGCTGATCTTAGCCACTGCTTAATAAAGGCACAGATTTTCCTCCATGTGTGTCCTTGCTGACTGTCAGCTGCTGAACCACTAAATGCTATTAAAAAAGAAAAATAATGAGCTTTTTCTTTCCAACCGGAGACCTTTGTCTTTGAAGCTGGTGATTTATTTTCTTAGCCATTGGTAATTTTTGCATGATGCCTGACATGTCATCATCTGTTTTGCAATACTGGCTATTTAAGATTGAAAACAAATCATCCTGTGTATTTTAATACCTTGGCTTGCATCTATATTTTTGATCACTGCTCCAGAAACATGTCCTTCTTCTATCTTATTTGCTTTCTTCAAAGTAACTTCAATTATGATGGAATTCTTCAAAGACATTTTGAGGGCAATATATTTTAAATCTGTTTTGGGGTCATTATGCTTCAGCACTTCTCTATTTAGCACCAACCTATTTTATTAGTTGATCCAGACAATTTCTTTTTCTCCTATCTTTACTGAGCTGCATTCAGAATCTATTACACTGTCTGCTTCAACTAATCATGGGCAGCAGTGATGGTGGTCCAGCATAGGCCCTAGTGGCAAACTGCTGTAGACGAAAGTAGACCATTTAAAAACTGCTGCTTTTTGATAAAGATAACAAGCACGTCAGCTCTTCAGCAGTCCTTTACTTTTTAATAATGTATGCACATGCTTCAGCAGTGCAAATCTCTGGCCTTTATCTGCCTGCAGAGACAGGAGGATTCCATTCTCCTGGATCTATACAGTAAACAAATATATGATCTTACTTGGATAAAGCCCTTTCTTAACTATGTGGTCTTTTTCTGAATCTAACTTTTCTTTTCTTTCAAATACTTAAAATTTCTGACCATAAATGACCTGCTTATCCTTATATTTACTGGCTTTGCAGTATATTAATGCAAAAGTACATTTATGTTTCTCTTAGTAGGAATTGTTACTCCAAACTTGAATTATTTTATTAAGTAGATATAGCTCATGAACCACTTACAGTGTTTAAGATAATTTAAATTATGAAGACACTGCTCTTTCACCAAAATATTTCCTTTTCCTCTTTATTATATGGCACCTGGAACTACCTGTAGGAAATTCTGTAAGGTAGAAATCTGAAATTAGTAGAAATATGCATAATATTCGAAGAGTAAACAAAATCTTTGCCCAAAAGAGGCTAAAGTGTAAGTTATGTGAAACAACAGATATGCAATACAGAATATTGGTAATTATGCATAGATCTTATCTCCATTATATCCTAGTTAGCATTAAAAGAACCTCATTCAAATTCTTTCACATTTTATTGTGCTGAATTTGCTACTGTAGTTGAGTTACCTCTTTGTACTGATGTATGAGGAACATGATCAATCATATGAATTTTAAAAGTTGAATTTTGTTCATTAGGAAGCAAGAGAGAGAATAAATGAAAGATGCTATTTAAAATTTGAAAAAAAGCCTATGTAACTAGTAATTAAGTACTACTTCATCAACGTTTTTGGCTATTTATCTTGAATCTTATTATTAATAAAATCAATCTGTCTGCAGATTGGGAGCAGGAATCAATTTTATATTAAAAATAAAAATCCCAGAGATGTCTGCAAATGTTTTTATACTTTTATACCATAATTAAAAATGTATTACTTCAGGGTGAAAAATATCAGAGTTACATGGGATAACGAAAAAAGTTGATCAAGTTTATATGGAAAGGCAAAATAAGTGAAAGTAGTAGTATCAAATAAAAAAAAACAAAACCTCTGCATGGCCACTCAGAGGACAGCAAAGAAGAAAAGAACAAATGAACACTAAGAAATAGAACAGACTTTTAAGGTAAAGTGCTAATATTGCTACATATTAATATTTCAGGACAGAAATAACATTCCACAGTTTGAGTTTTTTTGTTTGTTTGCTTTGTTTTTTTGGGGGGTGTGGTTTGGGGGTCTTTTTGGTGGTTTTTGTTTCAGTTTGTTTTGGGTTTGTTTTGTTTTGTTTTGGGTTTTTTTTTACTTTTAGTCATATAAAGGTGATTAATAGTATTACTGAGCACTCACAGCTCTGGCCAAAAATAGAATTGAAGATTAAAAAAAATTAAAAATTCAATATAATAAGGCATGGTATCTTAATTAATGATAATCAACACATGTTTTCTATAGGAATTGATAAACGCATTGAACAGTTCTGATTTCATGCTGTTCTGGATTACAAGTTTAAATTATTAAAATAATTATTTGTACTAAATTTTGGAACTCCGTTTAATACAGAGATTTTTTTCTAAACTTATGCTACACTAGGACCAGAATATGTATTCAGCTGAAACAATACAGGGTGTCTGAGGTGAAAAATAAAGTCATACTAAACAGCCAATATCATACAGTTATCCAAGTCAGACAAACTGTATTAGTACTTAACTGAAGCATGATCACATAACTAAAAGGTAAAATCCAGTACATTCATTCCTTATGGCAATCTGTATCCTAGGAGGAAGTCACCTTGAATAGATTTTGTGCTCTGTTTGGCAAGAAAGCTGCAAATCCCAGTCAATACAGTAACTAAAATGTGCTAATACAAATCTTGTGTACATCAGCGAGGTTCTGAGTGAGACTGATTTAATTCTGTGTATAGAATTTTGTGAAAGGTAGAACTGTCTAATAGTGAAATATCTAATTTTGACTCTCAAATTTTGAAAGGATGATGAAAGCTTTCAGATGATACAGGAAGAATTAAAAAGATTCTAGGGAAAATTGCATGAAGTACTGCAGAGGAACAGTCTGATCAACTAACAAAGATGTTAGTTGATCAGGCAGTAAATTTACATAACTGGGAAAAATGTGTTAAACATAGTTACCTTTATCTGGAAAATAACTCCCCAGAAATTCACACACGTGCAAAAAAATTACATTACACAGTAAGGATTAAAAATGCTATATTACCAATTGCAACATTAATTTTTCTTCTTTTATCCTCTAAACACAATATATTTTTAATACAACAGATCATGCTTTAAACAAAGGCAATTTCTTTCTCAATTCTCTTTTTATATCCTATGAGTTTTTTCTAAGTTTCATAGAAATTTTACTACAGTGCAGAATTATTAGCACAAGTCCTCAGGAATAAAATTTCTACAGAAAGTATAATATACAACATGGGCCTCAATGTCTCTGCAAGCTGATATCTGTTCTTAGTCACAGCCTCTAGATCAGACATTAGTTTAGACAAGCCTAAAAAGCTAAAGAGCACTTTTAAAAAATGAGCAATACAGTAGCATTAAATAACCAGGAGTGAAGTGTGCGAAGAAAGAAAAGTCAGAAATCAGGACTAAATTTACTCTCCATTAAAGACTAAAATAGGAGATGTAGTGGTAAATTGTTAAAGCTTTCTTGATTAGCTATAAAATAAAAAGTATAAAATTACATTATCTTTTTTATGTCAGTCTTAAAATGAAAAAAAACTGAATCTAAAAATACTGCTGTATCTGCCTAGATGGTTTTAGAAGAAAAATCCAAAAAAATTAAAAAGGTCAGATATGTATTACAGTATGTTTGTAAAATTTCACCCCATTCTTAATAACAGTAGATTTTTCAGTTAAAATTGCTTATAATTTTTTTTAAGCAGATCATTTGACATTCGCAATCTGATTGAGATTAAAGTTTTACACTAGCTTTAATTTATTCAGCTGACAGAGCTAAAGAGAAATAGGTAAAACAAGATGCATAAAATGCAATTATTCCCTTATGACACCTAATATAGCTTTTGAAAGGCCTGTAGATGAAACAAATTCTAATATGTAGTGGGGGGAACCTTTGAGCAGATCATTTCCTTTCCTTATCATATCATTCCACTGCCTCCTCCAGTAAAAGAGCAGGAAGAAAAGTACATCTCTGCAGATTAGAGTTCCAGGGGAAGCTTTGAAAAACTGGTTATTTTTTATGGACTGTTGTGAATAACTTGGATACAATAATAAAATTATTAAATCTTTTTCGAAGACTATCAAAACAGAATAAAAATTAAGGATGAGAGAGATATAAAATCCTTTTGGAATTTCTTAACCCATCAGAGAAGGTAGACAGCACCTTCAGGAAGCTTCATGAAAGTTTTCAAAAGTTCACTTTTTTTTTGCATCAGAAAGTCATTGGACAAACCTGAGAATTTACATAACAAAATGCAGATATATTTCAGAGAAACAAATGTAGCCAGATCTTGAACATCCTTTCCTTGTTTTGAAATAAAGAACATAAGCATTTAAGAGAATTAAGTTTAGCAAAGCAGATTCCTGATTCTATTTGCAGGGTATTAGTATTAAAAAATTCATAAGATCTACTTTTGGTCACCAAGACAAAAAAGAGGGGAAAAGAATAATCTAGTAATGAGGAAGAAAGTGAGAACCTGGTTGAGAAAAAGAACTGGTTGGACAAAGAACTAGGCAAATCCTTATATATCTGTCTATTTTTCACTTAACAACAACAAAAAGTATTTGAGAAAAGGGGCATTTGGAACTAGATGTTCTTTAAGGTCCCATTCATCCCAAACTCTTCTGCAATTCCAAGACTCTTGTTGTTCTGTACAGGCACAGCTCAATGGAAAGTTCTATGGCAACTTCATCTCAGCTTTTAGTACTGTTTTGAATAGTTAACACATTGAATTTAGTTTGTATGGAAATGCAAAAATATCTTTTATGTTTTGATGATATCAAATGTGTTAAATTAAAAACTGTTGAAAAAATATTTTTAAAATAACATTGAAAATATTTTAAAAAAATACTCTATATATGTTCATGGTAAATAATTTACATACATAAGTTAGTAATTATTATGAAACATAAGAATAATTTTACTATTTATTTTCTCTGAAAATGTTAATGACACTGATCATGTTACCACAAATACAGTTTTGTCTCAGTCACTTTATCTTCAAATTTTCATTTTGATTACATTTATTTGTCTGTTCAGATTCTTACATTTCTTAATTGAAATCAACCAATCAAAATCTCTCCTACAAGGTTTTGATAAAATAGTTCCTTACAGTCCTTGAAAGAAATTCGACGATTAGAATAACATAATAGTAAAAAATCTGTAAAATCTTATTTTGTATTTTTTTAAATATGAGAATGAATTAGTTAGTTTATCTCCTATTTGAAAGAATCAAAGAGAAATTTATTTATCTGTTGTTGGAATGACTACAATGTGTTCAATTCACTTGAAAAGGGGCAAACAATAGGTCAAATCTCTTAGAGCTCTGAGAAACCAATTAATTCTATAAAAAAGAAGGAAACAGCAACCTTCACTTCATTAGATACTACCCAAGAGGGTCAGTCACTGACAGATAATATAGAGAATGAATAATAAGAGAAGGATTTATTTTAATGAAGATATTTTTCCAGGTTAAAAAAAGTTAATATAAGATGCAAAACTGAACAGCTCTTTTATGTTTCTTGAAATAAAGCAGATTAAATGAAATTTCAGGATCTAAATGTAAAATAAATTTAATTTTATAAAATACCAGAGACCACTCAATACCCTTTCTAAGGACAGAGGATAAGACTTGGAAAAATAGTTCATTTGGAAATCAATGCTCTCTGCCCTTCAAAAGTACATTAATTTCCCTAGGTTCAGAGACTAATAAAACATGATTATCTCCATTCAATTTTGTCAGAAGCTCTTTACTTCTCAGTTTCTATGAAGTCCATCCACACAAAGCAGATGAGTGATTTTTCTCCTTCCAAGAACAAGGGTGTGGAATAGAGTATAAAACATCCAGGTAGGGCATGATTGAACCGACTAGTAAAATCTCTGTTTAACTACTGAAACCTCTCTTTAATTATGTAACCTGTGAAAGAGGATTGCATGTGTAGTACTTCTCCAGAAAGCAGAAATTTTATTTCCCAACGGGTGCATTTTGTGACCAGATGGAGCTGATGTGGAGCAGCCCAGTAGCAGCAGTCAGGGCACTCCTCCTGGCCATGGGGAGCTGATGTTGGAGTCCTTTCCCAACCAGCCTCCTGAGGGCTCCCACAACTTGGGACCATGCTTTAACCATGAGCATGCTACAGATTGATACTGGCACTTCCCAGATAGATGTGGAGGTACAGATGGGGCTTTTTAATTTTCTACCACAACTTCTTTACTGGCTTGGACTAAAGCCATACAAATACAGCAGGGTGTGGAGACAAATGAGGGGATCTCCTCCAACACAGGATACCTGTATATCTCTAAATCTCACTTTTCCTTTCAGAGTGTGAGCAGCCCTGCATCTTGATGTCTTGGTGGCATAGGTTCTATCAGCTGTCAGATAGACCACTAATTTTGAGCTTCCTCCAGGGAACATTTCAAAGGAACATGGATAGTTTACCTTAAAGAGAATGAAATCAAACGGAGTGAAATGATCACAGTGCTGCTGAGTAGAAATGATGGTATATGAAAGCTATAGCCAGAATATTCTAATTTTCAGTGGGACTTGGGAGAAGAGCAGGTGACAAAATAATTTTCTAGTTATTATTCTTATTTTATTAACTAGGTTTATTTTATTCTTCAGATGGACTATCTAGCTGCAGGGGACATTCCCCAGAACTGGATCTAAGAATAGTTTCAACTTAGCAGGTGTGAACTCAGAAGTGCTCCACAGGAACTAAGTATTAAGTTTTACACAATGAGCAATGTGTGATTTACTGAGTTCCGCTCATGTGTTCATATTCATGAACACAAATGCAACTGCAAAAGAGCCAAAAAGGTGGAGCTAGAGCAGCAGCACCATGGCTCAGAAGATTTACTTTTGTAATCCTTATTAATATTTATGTTTAAGCATTTGATTTCTCTATTGGAAGGGTCATTCAATGAGACAACTCATTTAGGAGAAAAAAAAAATCTCACTTTTCAGTACAAACCACAGACTTTTCACCTCTACAGCAACACAATAGAAAATACAAAGCAACTTCACAATGCCTACAGAAAATTTAGAGAATAAAGCAATTGTAAGAAATAATTTGATTTATGTCAGAATAATTAATCTTAATACCCAGTTCTTCCAATTTCACAAAATATGGACCTGCTTTTTAACACAGAAATTATTTTTGCTATTCAATTCTAAAAGTTGATTTATTTCATGCATTCATAAAATGGAATGGAGGCAGGAGACTTTCACTGCATATGAAATTAATTGCCTTTCCCTAGCAATGTTTTAAGCACACTCTTCCACTGAAATTGTTTGAACTGCCTCTGGGCTCTGTTATTCCTTGATAACCCCTGGAAACATATACACATAGATCTCATCTGACTTGTATGCTCAGGAGAAAGCAGAATAACCACAGCAGTCTCCAAAGTGTTTTATTCTTCAATAATATAAAGTTTCCTAACTGTTTCTCATCTATACATACAACTAAAGCACAATTTTCAAAGAGGTTCTTCAGTGAATGCTTCTTCTTTTATTTTGGGATTTTTTGGATGGTGGAGGCAAAGAGGGGGATGAAAAAATGAAAGGTTGGTGAAATATTAGAGAACTCGGAATATTCACATAGCATATGTTTTACTGGAGGATGGATTTGAGATTTAAATAACTGCCTGTAAGAAAAGGTAAATCCCATAGCTCGTAGGTGGCATTTTACAGGAGAGAGGTAGAGGTGAGTTTACACATACATTTGTGAATGCCTCTGTGTACTTTGAAGAGGAGAGCGCAAAGGAACCGCTTCATGGTTTCTGCTTTGAGAAGAATTTCTACTTAGCAGTCTTTTCTTGAGAAAAATATTGTGGAAACAGTTACATTTGAAGGGAAAACCTGAGTTATAATGGAAGAACACATCCAACAGAAACTTTTTCATAAAACTACATTAACAGAGTATCTCACAGAAGCACTGCAATGTACTATGTACATAAAAGTCTTGATACTATAAGTTGAGAGGATAAGGTTCATATGCTGGGACAAGAATCTCTACAGGGGTGATACACAAGATTAATTTTAAATGCAAATTGTTGTATATATGAATAAAAATCTACTTTTTATTTAACAGATGGAATTATGTGGCTAATGCTTATAATATAGGAAAATAATATCAGAAAATAAACAGTGTTTCATTCCACATCATGAAATCATTGAAAGCTTCACAGGAAAGCTTTTATCAAAATTTTGTCTCAGTATGTTTGTAACTTATGAATTAATTTTTGACATCACATTAGTCCAATACATGATTTGAGCCATTCTGTGGAAAGTGATTTTATAAAAAATTCAATTAATGGAAAATTTTCACAAGTTTCTCAAAAAAGAAAATAACATCACAGTCGAGGAACTTATCCTAATAATATTAATTTCCCAATAAAAATAGAGCAGAAGAAGTGATTAAAACATAAAATGTAGTTGGCTTTACATGAGCTTTATTAAAGTTCTTTTGTGTTATCTTGGTGTTCAGATAGCCTCGTCTTCTCCACGGCCATCTCTTGCCTTTATTTAGACAAGTCTTTTCTGAGGAAGATGGTGGCAGACTTCCTGCTGAAAAATCTAATTCCCAAGATTATTGTTTAAATATGCCAACTAGGCTTTACATGACACTGACAGAAAACAAATTGTCAAAGCAGTGTTTTCTCTAAAGAAAGATTTCCACCTACTAGAAGGCCTACAGTCTTGGAGAAAATTGATTGGGCAACACTCACAGTAAAAAGAGAAAGTAAATCACTTTCAACTTCATTCATCAAGGACAAAACCAGACAATTTTGTTGCATCACTTCAATGTAGCCAGAGAAGATAAATCCTTTGCTCTCATGTCACTCACAATTTCCTGTGAATAAAAACAGTGAAGAACTAAGAAGTACTAAGCACCCTCATTTGAAGCAGGAGAGGCCATCATTTTAGTCCTTTCACACGAAGAGGAACCCTGAGCTCTGTTCTACAGCAGGAGCACTTTTAATTTCCAACATGACACAATGTTTCCTCATGTACAAAGTTATTTGGCTTTGAGGATGCCTTGGCTTTAATCTGTTTGTACAAGAAAACTCCCCACATGAATAGTGTCCCTTGAACCTAGTAATTTTCCCTGCCCTTCCCTGAAGTGTTAATCTTGCTGGTGTGCTCCTTCATAGTTAGGTGATCACATTTATATTATGTGATGCATTGTACAAATGTGCAGTATTAGAGTGGCTTTATTACAGCCACAAATAGCCACTGGAGCTCACTGATCATTCCTCAGTTCTTTCCAGTTCAAATTACACTACATAAAACTGAAATATGTTTATGAACATTTCCATAGATGATGGTTACATTTTGTGTTGTGAGTAAATGGTGGAAGACCCTGTAAAAGGATGAAACAGATAAAATATACACTTTTGAATCCCAAAGGAAGGTGCTGTGATGTGATAATATAATACTTAAACCACTTGCTGGGAAGTAAAAAACCTAAACTTTGAATCTAGGAGATTTTGTTGTTGTATTACAGACAGTTTTATTCACCCTTCATGGGTTCAAATTGAATTAGAATTTTCAACTGTTGTATTAATTTATTTTTTAGCTGATAATGCAAGCGGTCTACTATGCCCAGTAGATGGTCCTTTTTTGTACAAAGGGAATAATCATAAAGATATACAATAAACAATATGCCACACAAACTGCATTAGCAAGAATACTTCCTTTATTGCTCCTGCGCTGATCATTTCCAAGATTAAATTATTCTCACCAGCTGACCTGCAACTTTTCAAATACCATAGGAGAAGAGGTATCCTTGAAAAGCAAAGTATTAATTCATTATTCACATTATTCTTGTGTAACAATTAATTTATTAAAAAAATTGGAAGAATGTATACAAAAGTAAAAAGCTTTCCAGTCTTTGTGAAGATGTTGTTACTACCTCTTGCAGAGCAATGCTTCTAGATTCAGGCAGTTTACATTAAGCATTTCTCAAAATGTCTGGAAGTTTTAAAGTTTGAAAGGCAAATCCAGGACGACATCCAAGGAATGCATTACTTACAGGTTTGGAAGGCCAATCTTCCTCAAGACAGATGGTCACACTCCAGGTCTTTCTTCTATGTGCTGACTTTTCCACTGTATTAACATTCTATAAGAATTAATAAATTATTATCCTGTTCATTAGTTGCTACAGACCTAGAAATAAATTTATAAAGACATGTCACCGTCATAAGAGAGTAAACAGAAAAGCAAATACAATATGAGCACCTTTGTATGGAGACTAAATGATCAGAATTGTATTTAATCAGTTTTCTTCTGTAATTACTCTATCCATCATTCCTTTCCCACTAAAAATAATGTATGACTAAAAGAAAAATTCCTTTGTGAACTGCAGTGACGTAAGATTGACAAAGCCCAAGCAGGCTCAGTACAGCAACATTGTTAGAAGAAGAAAACTTTATTTTACTTATTATGTTACAAAAACAATACCTAAAATGCCTGCTTATGAAACATTGACTATATCTGGTATATCAACACCTGAAACAGTATTCTGAGTAACCTATGGAAAACAGAATGAGTCTGACAGTTTAATGGTAGAGTCACTTGAGCTGTTCTTTTACTGGGAAAGATCTGCATTGATCATTATTCTCTTCACATCTGTTGCTGTTCTCAGCAGTGAGACCTGATGACCCAGCAAGCTGCCTCCTTCAGATGCCTGGAAAATTAGCCATTGCTTCAGAGCTTGCCCTTTAAATTTAGAGTGAGCAGACTTTATCCTACCACTAAGCTCATTGATTTAAAATGGTAGATTTATGGTACTGGAGAATGCAAAAGAACAAAAGGAGCTCCGTAATATTTGAGATCTTGCTCTTGAGTTAGTCAGGATGTGATATTTAGAAGTCAGCTTCAGTTTCTAACAGAAATCCCTGAGAGACTTGCTAAACTGACCATGATTTGGAACAATTTTCCCTTTTTTTGATATATTTGCAGTGGAATTCTGTCAGCAATATATATCCTCCAACCCAGCTCATCCACAGCAGTTATGACTCAGACATGTTGACAAAGTGAGTAACAGTCCCTCATAGCATCATCTATCAACCTTTAAACTCCCTTTCCCCTTTTGACTCACCTATCATACAGGACAACAACTTCCTGCTAAAAAAAAAAAAAAAAGAAAAAAAAAAAAGTAAAACATTACAACCTTTTCCATCTAGCTAAAAAAGGAGTAAAATCGGCCTTTTCACTAATGGCAGCAGGGAGGATTCTCTTCTCTTCTCTTCTCTTCTCTTCTCTTCTCTTCTCTTCTCTTCTCTTCTCTTCTCTTCTCTTCTCTTCTCTTCTCTTCTCTTCTCTTCTCTTCTCNAAGAAATTTACAGTAATGAGAGAATCTTCGCTTCTCTTCTCTTCTCTTCTCTTCTCTTCTCTTCTCTTCTCTTCTCTTCTCTTCTCTTCTCTTCTCTTCTCTTCTCTTCTCTTCTCTTCTCTTCTCAAGTTACACTAACCTGCTCTGCCTCATCTCCCACTGATTCTGGTCAGCACTGGACTGGTTTTGGTTTAACGGAGAATAAAATTTAACCTGGAGACACTCACACAGCAGACATCAGGAATGATGGAAAATCTGCAACTGAGACTCAGGTATTAGAAAATATGTATTGAATTTCTGAATGTCTGTTCTTTCTGCTTAATCCCAGCAATAACCATGGTGACTGTTTCAGAAAAATGTCCACAGGGATCAAATGTAATGAGGCTCATACGTTAGAAAGCAATGACTGATGTAACTCATCTCAAGATGTTTTTTGCAGTTCCTCATAATTAAAGGAATAATTTATATATATCTATAATTATAATATATTTGGTCTACAGATAGTACACAACTAATTTTGGAGTAATCCATGCAAACCAAATGTACTAGACTTGTGTGGTGAGATTTTGGTTGCAGAGGGGCTGTCTACAGGTGGGGATTCTGTGAGAAGCTGTCAAAGCTTCCCCTCTATGACTGACAGAGTAGATGTCAGATGGGTTGGCCAAGACTAAGCCCATCTGTGACTATGGTAGTGCCTTCTGGGATAAAATATTTCAGAAGGGGAAAAAACCCTGAGCAACTGTAGCCAAAGAAGGGAGAATATCTGAGAGAAACAGCTCTGCAGACACCAAGGTCAGTGAAGAAGCAGAGGAGCACTGAAGCAAAGATTTCCTTGTAGCCAGTGGTGAAGAGCTTGGTGAGGCAGCTGTGCCCCTGCAGCCCATGGAGATCCATGGAGGAGCACAGACCCACCTGCAGCCTGCACTGCAGAGCCTACACTGGAGCAGGAGAATGGCCACAGTAGGCTGTGAGTCCATGATTCTATAAACTCGAGAAGCTTCTGGCAGGACCTGTTCCTCCAGGGAGAGGGGATCCCACACTGGAATAGGACTGCTGGGACTTATGACCCTGCAGGGGACCCACTTTGGAGTAGCCTGCTCCAGAAGAACTGCACCCCATGGAAGGGTTCCACATTGAAACAGTTTGTGGAGAACCAAAGCCTGTGACAAAGACTCATGTTGGAGTGGGGGAAGAGTGTGAGGTGTGTCAGAGACAGCGTGTGAGGAGGTGATTACAGTCCCCATCCCCATCTCACTGAGCAGCTGTATGGAGGAGGTAGAGTACTGGGAAAAACATTAGACTTGGGAAGAGAGAGGGGTGTGGGGAAGGTGTTTTAAGAGTTTTTTTGTTTGGGTTTTTTTCTGGTTATCCTTCTCCGATTTAATTAGTAATAAATTCAGTTAATTTCTCCAAGTGTGTTTTGTCCATGATGGTAATTGTGAGTGACCTCTCCCAGTTCTTATCTCAACCTATGAACCTTTCATTGTATTTTTTCTCCCCTATGCAACTGAAGAGAAGAGTGACAAAGAGGCTTTGGTGAGCTCCAGGGTGAGCCCACTACACCAAATACGATATGGTACCTCTCACTGTCAAATAGCCTTGTGACACTTGCCATATCCATCTATAGCATGCATTACCAGCTATAGGGTTTTGGTAGTTTAATCTCCAACATAGTTACTTACCAATATCTTCTGTCCCATTAATCCAAGCGATTCACATTCATTTCAGATTTCTCTATACAAAGAAGCAGTGTTTGCCTGTCTAAAGGTCTTAGTCTTCTGCACAAAAAATTATATTTATGATTGAAAAGTTATGCTATCCAGGGGACTATAGAAGTACTGCAAGTGGCACCAATCATCAAATAAATTCCAAGGGGAAAGAGGATTTGTCCTTTTTCCCCCTGTAGGAAATATGAAATAAAAAAAAAGAATCTTTTCATTCCTCCCCTCCCCCTTTGTTGTTCACAAGCACTAATCCTCTCTTGGGTTTTCTCCAAAGGTTTTATGGACCACAGTATGAAACATGCTGTCATACTGATCATTGCAAGATGACACTTTAAAAATATAAATCTAGTAAGAGTGTGATAACCTTCATTGTCAAATGGAAGGCAAAAAGGCAGCAAATGCACTCAAGTGAGTTTTTAAAGCTAAGTACAAAGGTGACAGAAAGACTGAAGAGCTAGTCAGTCTGGCTATGTCTGGAGGTTGGAAGAACTAGAACAAATCTAACATTATTTTCGGTATTTAAAATATTGCAGATGATGATATTGTGTCTAAAGGGAATCTTCAATGAACAACATCTTGTATTTAATGGGAGATGAACAAAGAAGAATAACTCAAACTAGTATAAAATATTACTTGCCATCACCACTCTCAAAAAGCTGCCTGGCTTAGAGGTGAAAATATCAGACTCTTCAGAATTATTTTTAATAATGAAAGTAACACAAAATTATGTCAGGGACAGGAAGAAGCCCAGAAGGCAAAGCAAACAAATGGATCATACCTTCTTTTAGAGTGTGCTAGCCTAGAGCAAAAGTCACATAGTAAAAGAGAAATAGAATCAGCCTATGATGAATGAACATCATAACAGTGTTTATGTGAACTGGAAAAATGGTCAAAAAAAAAAGAATTAAAAATATACACCAATCTTTGTGAAACTAATCAGTTTACTTATTTTCCATTAGAGTTTTCTTTGTTCCCGTTTTCTCTTTCCTAATTTAGACCCTCTAGCTCAGTAATACATAATATTTAATGGGATCTGAGTTAATGCTAATTGTTTTCAAAGCAATTGTGATCTTTAAACTGATTTGATTTCTATTGCCTGCTTTATTAGTTTGAGTTAATTCCCCTTTTGGTTGTTTCTCTTAAAGCATATAATCCTTAGCTAAATGAAGTAATGTCTTTTGAAGCTGAAAATCTAGCATCAAGAAAATGAGGGAGTAAAGCTTTATTCAGTAGTTGTAGGTGGTTTTTGTCTCAGCTTTAATCACAATGGTGGAGGTATAAAGGAATAGTTATTTCTCAGGATGGTATATCAGTTTTAAACTCTAGCGGAGAAAAATGTACACACACAAACAATGGTGTAAAGCAGTCTTCATCCACCTGTCAATAAATATACTTTCATCTGGACACAGCTGCCCTGACAGCAGGCAGCTTCTTCCCTATCAGATGATTTACAGTGCTCTTCAGGAAAGGGGAAGAGCCACCCCACATCACAGTCCCAGATAAACCTCAGGTCTTCCAGGTGTTTATATACAGTGTCATTCTTTTCCCCAGTTGTCAAATTTTTTTTTCTTTTTTGTGGCCATATTGTGCTACTGGTCTACAATGCATTCGTAAAGAAAAATATGAGGGTGTGTGAATTCTAGTAACAAGTACATATTCTGCACTATTTTTTTTATGAACAGATAATTAATTCTGACAAGGGATCTGTCAAAGTAACAGATGATCCTACTCAAACTTCCTCCAGTCCTTTGGCCTGAATCAAAATAGTGAACCTTGGTTATTCAGACCACAGAAATACATTAAAAAAAGAGATTAACAGAAATCTTCCGTCCTTCTCTGAAACATGTGTCCCCATGCAGTCAATTGATTTATCATGCATCACTCACTTTGTATCATCAGGTGGATGTCAGATTCCAGATACATCAAAAAGAATAACCTCTTAGTATTGGAGTGGGTTTTTTTTCAGTACCAAATATTGAGCTGAACTAAAAACTTCAAACATAATGTTTTTTGTAATAATAATAATATTAATAAAAAATAAATTGCCAGCTTTAGTAGTCTTTTTTGACTTTAAAGTTTAAGCAAGGATGAAATTACAGAAAACTTCAGAAAAAATCACACTCAATGCAAGTCTTGCTATCTGTGATCAAAAGTATATTTGGAAAACAAATTCCAGAGGATTAGACATCTGAACTGAACTTGTTTTATAAAGACTATGCTAAAGGGGGAGGAAGGGACATGTCTGTTATTTTGCTTTGTTTATCAAGATTGTAGCTGCATGTATAAGGCACCAACTATGCTTTTCTTTTTCTGCATTCCCAGAATCTTTTCTAATATTGTTCAAAGGGTGGAAAAGGGAGGGAAAGTGACATTTTAAGATATTTTTAAAAGCAAAACTAGAATTTGAATAACCATTTTTTCTTTTTTTTTGAAATAAAATTAAGTTCCAGTTACAATGTAATTTATATCTTCAAAAACAACCATTCAGGATTTTACAGTCTAACAGCTGTAACTAAAATCTACATGGATCAAGCTTTTCTCCCACCATCATAAATCAAATTATCTGTGTCCCACTTTAAGACAAGCATTTGAAATTAGACTGAATTCCCTGTTTCCTAATTTCTCTGTTCTTTATGAGGCTCAACAAGAAACAACAGAGGAGATGATATCTCATAATTTGTAAAGCTGCAGGAGTAGATAGCTTTCCTTAGCATCACTGATTTAGCACTGCATTTACAAATTAGTATTTCTGCTCCCTGGCAATACATCACTGTTCAATTCAGTTCTGCTCATCAAGAATGTCGAATATCAAGCAAGTAATTCACAAAGGCATGCCTTTTTCAGTTTAGAAAATTTCAACATCAGCCACCCATCTAAAAATAAAATAAAATTGAAAGACTAGCGTTCTTCTCACAAAGCAGGAGATTCCAAATGTCTCACACGAATATTGGTGCTTAATACTTTTGGATGTACTTGTGAAAATGTCTGAAAGCTCTACCTACTTTTCCCTGGTCCTTTAAAGCAGAACAAAAGGAAAACTGCCTGCTCAGTCATTCCTTGTTTGTTTCTATTCTTCCAGAAATACCTTTTTTTTGTTGCATAAAACTTCAGCAGTCTTTTCTTTTCCTTTCCATAAAGATGTCCTACAAGAACTATGTTCCTAATAAAAACCAGCCACCAGAAGAATGTGGGCAAGGATCATGGTGCATCTTGTCCATGCACTGAATACACTATAGAAAGTTTAAGTGATAAGAGGATTTGAAAAGAAACCTTATTAATTTCACATTTATATATCTAGCAGATATTTTATTTTTACAGATTGACTAATTATTAAGGTACTAGCATCACTAAATTGTTATAAAAAATCTAATATTTATTTACATTCCAAACCTGAAGTAGACCTCTAATATATATATATAGTTGTCTTGTAACTTTGCAACAGTACATGAATCATGATATTGGATTTTAAACTATGCTCATTCTCTGCTTCTCAGTCTTTATTTTGTGATTGGTCTTTCTGTATGATCACTTTTGAAACTTTCTGACATTTTCATCAAAATATTTTCAGATATGTCAAGAAGGTCAGGGAAGAAATTATGTATTCTTTATCATATTAAAATCCATCTGGATTTTTACAAACATCAAAGCTGCCATTTAAAGTCTTTGCTTGAAGTGATTAAATAGGAATGTTACTAAAATCACTCCTTACTCAATAAAAACTCAGCAGTCTTTTGAGAATTCACTCCTGTATGGCATGTAACTGAGTTTCTAGAAAATACACAGACAGACAGACTTCCTATTTAGCACCTGTCCTCTATTTCCTAACTCATTTTGGACTGGAGGAAATAAAGTAAACAGGAAGACCACGCATTAACTATTGTTCTAATATTAATAATGTCTTTTGTGACATTTTTTTACATCAGAGATTTTTACCTTAACAAAAACCCCAGCATAATTTATTTTTAGAATCCAGATGTCTGACATGATGGACACAGGTTACCTTTTGTTAACTGCACTGCCTCTGAGACAGCGTTTCTGAAAGCTAAAGCAATTGGTAGCCTGGCCTGTGCTATGTATGGACACACAATCCTCTATTTCTGTGCATTATAAATAGCACCCGGTATACTGGGGGTAACAGTTTATGGTAAACTGTAATAATTAGTTCCTTAAAGGAAGGACTAGAAATTTGTGGAACTTTGGTGCACTGAAGATCAATGGTCCAAAACTTCATACTTTATTGATGAGGGCGTTATACTGGATATAGCAGACTAGGTGCTGGTGTATCTGAAGACTTAATGACTGTCAAACCAACTCATAAAAACAGAATTATTGTTGAGGCAACAAGCTTGAGCCTGCTGTTTTCTTCATTTCAATAGTTTTGCAGCCTGTAAACCTCTACTGAATTGATTTGATAGACCACACAACCAGTATTGTTGATATGGTGTTTTTTATATATAGTCATATTTTTTCTAAGTATATTCATATTTCTTCTACATAGTCATCAAATACATTCATAAGCATTAATTCCCCCACAACTTTTCTAACTGATATTGGCATCTAGATTTCCATTAAGAAGTCAAGGGATATAATCATAGTTATTATGGAGAGTCATGTAAAAAGATACCATTGACTTTTGTTTTGTAGATTACATGGGAGTAATTTTATAGTTCTGTATTTAAAAAATGCTTTCATAAGTACTTCAAGATTGTTTCTGAAGTTAAGGACTTGCCATTAAAACCATTGGTTTTGATAGACATTTTTTAAAAAATGGGAAATTACAGGTTTATATTTACCACTTTAGGTTATATAGGAGAGACACATTTTGAAAAATCACTTAACGACACAGAGAACTGTCTATTTCTATTGTCATTCTAGTTTACTCATACAGAATGTGTTAGTGTTTACAGACCAGACAGTCCATTTTCAGAACTTTTAATCTTCCACAGATTTGACCATGAATCGATCCTGGCTGAGAGATCATTTGTGAAAGTATTAACCTAGTTGAGCGTGTGAGGTCAGAAATAGAACGGAATAAAGAACAGTCAAAGCTTGAGAGACAGAATAGATGTTCCTAAAGCTTCTCTCTCTTTTTATAGAATCTTGGACTTTGACCAAAAAACCCAACAACAAACTAAAAGGAAGAAAGCTTCTGGGTCATCAGTATTTAGCAAACTTGAATAAGAAATTAAGAAAATGAAAATGTCAGTCCAATGACATTAATTTGTCTTTACAGAAAAGGAGAGAGAAAAATGCCTGGAAGGATTTACTGAACACATTCCATAGAAAACCAAAGGAATTTAAAATTTTTACATGAGATTATGAAAAGCAGATTTTGGGATAAGAGACAAACTGATGTGTATATGAAAGCTGAAAATCAATTTTAAAGAACTCATTATCATTAACGTAAGCAGAATAGATATTCAGTATCTTCCAGGAATTTTTTCAGAATTTCATGCTGAAAATCTCTATTCAGGAGATAAAACAAACCTCAGAATTTTGAGAAAAATTATGTATTTTATAATTATGAAATTTGATATGAGATAAAAACCATATTATTCTGGAAATAAAATTATTCTAAATTTCTGCATACAGTAATAAACTCTTGCCATATCCTTCCAGTTACCATGGGATCACCAGGAAGCCTTTGCCTCGATGCTGCCTTCCAAAGACCCATACCAGCTGCTCCACTCCACCTCTCATTTAGCCTACCTTCTCAGGAGGAACTAACTTCTTTTTAAAGAGATAGATATTGTTAAGATCCATACTTTATACATTATAACATGTTTAATTGAGCTTTTAAAAAATATTATGATCTTCCTGCAAAATCTCTTGTAAAAAAGCATTTCTCTTCCAAACCTTTTGTAAAACAACACTTATCTGCTAATTTCTACCCGTTCTTGTTCACTATGTGACATGAAGCATTCTGTTGTATGCCTTAGAGACCACACTTTATTGAACAGCAGAGTTACAGAAAACAGATTAGTATCTCACAGGAAAAAATGTATACAATAACAGTGGATGTTTTTTCCAACTCTAAAATATTATATTCTCCAATAATACCAAGGCAAGGAGTATTATGAATTAAGAGAAATGGAACAATGCAACTAGAGTCAGTAAGGTTTAAGATTTTTGGTAAGGTGACAGGACTGCAAGGCAGAAAAGGCAGTAGGAGTAAGGGAATGGTAAAACCATTAGCCAGGGAGCAAAGAATTGATACTAAGAGTTGTTAAATTGAATCTCAATATTGCTGTATAAGTGAACTCAGAAGTTATTGTGGATTAATCTTTGAGCTGCATGTGTGGTTGGAGAAATCAGGACTGTAATTAATACTAAATAGCTGACTTGTGATTTTTTACGCAAACTTCATACTTCAGGACAGAGTATCTAGGGAATTGGTGAAAGAAATGTTTAATGCAGGCTTCAGCATTCTCAGCTCTGCTACTGAAATGCTGTATAAAATTTAGAAATCACTAAATCCATCATCTATCTCAGTTTCTGTATCCAATAGTTCATTTAAATAGTCTCATCTTTTCCTTTCCTCCTGAAGATGATGTGAAGAGGAACCACACATCTAAAGTGTGATGCAGATTTTGAGTAGAGTGAGTTTCCCTGTCTGACTTTTTTCATGTTCACATGAAAAAAAAATTGCAGCTTCCTAATATATTTCTGGATGAACCTCTGTAAAAAAGTATAAATTATGTATTGCTAATTTTTTTTTTTAATTCTTCAGGGTGTTAATTTCTTCTGGCAGCAATACCATGATTTCTTTAAGTTTCACATGACCCTTAAAAATAATCAGCTTCTCTCATTTATGTCACCAGTGAAAATATTGACAATTATAGATTATTTGCTCAAGATGTCCTGTTACACAAACTGGATTTTATTGTTTGTTTGCCAAGAACAAACAGTACAGAGGCCTGAATGCTTGATGCATGAACAATCTTTGGATTTTAGAATAGATATGCACAAAAGATCAAAGCTGCTGCTTTGCTAAAAGTGAATGTCTGGGCCAGTGGCTCATTTGTTTCATGATAAAGTCATTCTGCAAAAATCCTGTACTCTGAAAAATTTCAATTAGGTTAATTACATTCTACTTCTTTAAATTTTCCCTGCAGCTTCAGATGGAGACAGCTTTCCTAATTTCCCTTCTTAGTATGTTGA
>VZTB01009531.1:0-10027 GCA_013397245.1 Thryothorus ludovicianus | reverse complement strand
ATTTCCATCCAGATTCCACTTCCTGCAATAAATTTTCAAGGTCCAGAGTGTATTCTAGTCCTATCAAGACTGTGTTGTGTGCGTGGCTGGAATACACACAACAAAATAATTTCCCTCTTAAAGTACTCCATTATTCTGGGAGAATTTCAACCTAGGACAAACTATGCAAATCAAAGAAAAGAAAGCAAGCATAATAAATAAAAACTAATTTTGCAGTTGGTATTTCATCTATAAATAAATTAGAAAGAAAATTAACCAAAAAACTAGTCCGATCATGAAAAGGGTGAACATCACAGCTTAAAAAAGTAAATGCAAGGTTTCAGTGTCTTTTCCAAAAGTTTTTCCTAGTTGAAGCAAAAATGGCATGGTCCTGATTCTAAAAGAAGCTTGACTCTCCTTTTCCTGCTGTTACCTAAAATTGCACTAAAAGCAATTTATCTATTTTTTCATTACTTTAAAATTTTAGAAGAGTCTATAGGAAGATAAGCTGGTTGAAGATATTGACAACCTTCAGCTTGGCATCCATTCCTTTGTGAGAAGCTCTTTCTCCCACACTATTGCTCATGGGGAGATGTGTGTGAACAACGCTGCTTAAAGCAAAATCTGACATTTTTACTTAGTGTAGTAGCAAGGCTTGAGTTATGCATCTGTTTCTACTTACCCAAAACTTTCCAAGTTGCTGACTGCTCCAGGAAGAAGTCTCTGAACTGACCAAGAGTTGTGACAGTGGCTGTTGCATTTACCTGTCCCTTCTCATTACTCTAGTGATGCTTCTACCATGGGTTTTTATTTCAATGTTGGATACTACAGATGTAAGTTAAACCTGCATTCAACTCATTCTAATTGTATCAGTAAATATGCATGAAATTCAGTATCTATGATGATGTATTTAAAGAATATTTGTAATCTATAACCCTTTTCCTGTTAAATATAATTCAGAGCATCTTAGTGAATGTATTCTAATTCTTTCTTATGCTACTGTAAGAAAAATAAGGCTGTACTAAAATCAATAATATAATGTTACTGACTCATTCTATCCTATGCCATTTCATGGCATTCCAAAGTGACATTGAAATACCACTAATGGAACACTGAATCTATTTTTCAATTATACTAATAGTAGCAGCTACTGGTTGGAACAAGTTGTGAGAGAATTTGGAAAGCACTACTGCAGATATTAAACACAACCACATTCTTTCCAAGCACCAGTGATGGTATTAATATGGTTTGATTCACCTCACAATATTTTCCAGATAAGCCATTTTCAAACCGAATGGTTCAGGCTCAGCATTCTGGGAGTAACATAGAAGTGCAGTACTGTCTGATGGAGCTGGCCTTGAAAGAGAAGTAGCTCAATGAATAGTTCTTTAAAAAACAGCATGCCCACATGTTAAACTGATTATGATCCGGAAATATGCATGGGAAGAATGCATTCCAGCTATCATCTTGACTCCATTTTGGGGTAATGTTTTCTACTTCTGGACTAATTTCTCTCTCTAGAAGCATCTGTGGTTCAATAAGCACACGTCTCCTAGTTGAAATGTCAGTGAAAACACAAGAAATGAGGAGAGTTCAATGCTTTCTGCAGTGGGGGCCAAGTTCTAGATTTGTCTTTGTTGTTTCTGTGTGGCCATATCAAATCACTCTTCTTGAGCGTTGGCTGGCATACTTTTACCTGCAAAAGGAATTTATGGCCTCACCATTTTTTGCAAAAAAATACAACATTTTTTCATTAAAATAAGTATTGTCAAGTTGAATATAATTATTAATAAGTACAAGGAAATGCACTGTAGTCACTAGTGCCCTATTAGAAGGTAGATTAATTGTGCAAGGACATTTTTCTATCAAGGAGTGACATTCACTATACATTAAAACTGTCTGAAGTCTTTTAGACATTCTACTTTTTTCAACACAAGAAACAAAAATCTTAAGACCAATGGAAAGCTATCAAATTTCAAAAAAAATCCCTAAATTTATAAATGACTCTAACACGCTAATTTTACTGGTAATTTGTATCTTTAGTATTGCAATGTTTCCTGGGTTGCCATTGCCTGTAATCTGCTCATATTGTTCTGACAAGGAATAATTTTGTAATAATTATGTATTCAAGATGCACATGCAGTAGGAATATAGTGTAAGATGTTACTGAGGTTAATGAGAATTATATAAGCGTGCATCACAGGATTTCAATGGGCAAATTTGAATCCTAGTACAGTCATGTTGGTTTGCAAACTTCTGTGCTCTACAGGCAGGTTTCAGCTTGATCAGTCAACTTCCACAGTCCTTTTATCCATTACTGAATTTGATACCTCACTTATTGTATGCTTATGATTCCTCCTGCAAAAGTAAAAAATTCAAAACAAAAAAATCACCTACCCACAAAACCACAACAAACAAACAAATCACCAAGAAGAAATAGGAACATTTTCTCCAAAGGCCCTTAAAGTTATTTTTCATAAGTAGTCCAGGTTCAAAAAGAAGCTGACTTTTTAAATACTTTTAAATGTGAGTTCCATGCAAAATAAGATTATTTGTCTACAATGTCATCAAAATGTAATGCTAGTAAACATCTCCACAAATATTTAGGGATCATTCACAGCTTCTTTACACTTCATTAGCTTGATTTTACAGTGGATCTTATTCACTACAAGATGTATGCATTGTTGGAAAATAATGAATCAGGTATCAGATTAACATAGCATTTTAGTATTTGCATCGTCCTATGCATGAATGTTAATTATTTTTAGGATAGTGATGCCTCCAAGTGTATATTTTTTCGCAAGAAACTGATATTGTACTTGTCTGTTCTCATTTAGATTAAAGACAAACATATTCTTTATATTTATACTAGAAGAAAAAAAATAGAAATCTTTTTCTTTTGGTATTTAGATCATAAAATATTTGAGCAGAGTTTGACTTCTCACTATAAGATCTTAGTACCAAGTTGAAACATTTGAGTTTCACACACTCCTATCAGAGTTGAAATTGTTCATTAATACAAGGCCACGTGATAAACCACTTGTGAGGGCAGTGTAGTGACTTTGTGAAAAGGGACAATGTAAACAATACAACTGTTTTAGGTAGAAGCCATTCCTTTGAGTGTGTTAAAGTAGCAAAATTCATTATTTAAAATACTGTCTAGATCTGTATTAGCATGCTGTACTGCCAAGCTAGTCAAACAGATAAAAGAGATGGAAAAATAGATTTAACAAGCCATTTAATAAAATGAATTATTTTCTCTGCCCCTGAAGAAATTAGCATTTATTTCTTTATAAAATCTGCCTTCATAGTGATTATGTCATGTGTCATGTTCATGCATAATGAATTCTATAAAAATTACTTCACATTCCATCACGCTTATTTGAGAATGGTCAGTGATTATGAACTACTACACACCTTGGCAATGAATAACCAGCATTCATTTTAAGTGTTGATAACTATGGTGGTCATAGCCAAATCAATTATGTGTGCTCAGCCTCTGATATACCCAGGAAATCCAAGGCCCTGAGCTTACTCAATGTCCTAAAAGAAGTTGTTCCCTAGATATGCAGGTCAGCCATGGAAGACCCTATTCACCTCCTCATGCACAGTTACCACTTTTCTGACTAGTTGCTGAGCATTTTTAGAACAGAAAGTTGTCATGGTTATAGAGGCACAGCCACATTCTATCAGATATTCATATGTTTATGGCAACAACCATTATGTTCAGTCTTCACTGACAAATAACTTCTCTCTTTACTCCCTTCACGATGATGCCTAACTATAGTCCAGAGGGTGACAAACTTTACAGATTTCTTTAAGAGCCTGCATAAATTTCATATCAAATTTGATTTCCTCTGCCATACAGAGGCCTTCAGAACAACTCTAAGATGCCGTGAAACTTAAATAGACCCTGGGAGCCTACGATCGTGCTTTAAGTCACAAAGCAAAGATATAGTATTCCATATTCTCCTCTGAAGAAGACACTTTAGAAGTGTGAAGATAGCACCAGAAAAAGATAATTTATAGTATCTGAGCTATCTGGCAACCTTGGTTGGCACAGAGTGTTCCAGAGACAACTCTGAAAGTGAAGAAAATTTCTGGCTCTTCTATCTAATGCCAGGACACTTAAAAAGCAATATCTGAATAAATATATACTGACTCCATCCTGCCTGTCTTGTCAGGGGATCTATAAAGCTGGCAGTATGGTTCCAGAGAAACAGAATCCTGTAACCAGGTTTGCAAATTATTAATTATGCAGTGTCATATTTACTTGCATGTGGGTATTCCTTGAGTGGCCTGAAGATAAAGTAAGATTTTTTCCAATACTAATGTAATTTAATTTAAGGCTCCCCATTGTCCCCTACTTTATAAATGAGAAACTCAAGACAATTGTATCATTTTACTTGCTCTACTTTTGTAGACATTATTATTTGTATCTGGAGCTAAAAATTATTCTAATTCTGCACATCAAGTATAAAGAAAATATATTATTTTATAATCTCATGTTTTTGGAGTTGCTTTAAAAATTGCAATCAATTAAAAATTATGTAATTGAAAAGAGTGCCTTTTTTCTCCTTGCATAACCACAATATTTTCATAGTTCTCCTGAGTTGCCTGCCCCTTCTTTCAAGGCTGATAAATTCTTCTTTTTTTTCCAGATCCCAAACATATCATCCTTTTTGCTACATGAGGACAGCCTGCTTCTAGATATTTAAGATTTTCTTCTGGAAGAATATCCAGCTTTCCCGAACTCCTTTGCTTCCTTTCAGTACACCCTTCCAAGGAGCTCTGCCTACCAGGCCTCTAAACGGGCTAAAGTCTGCCCTCCACACTGGTACTATCTTGCATTAGTATCGAATATCTTGTCTACTATTGCAGCAGCCCTTTCTATTCTTTTGCTAAACACTTAGCAGTTTTTGTAAGGCAAGTTTTGCAAATCAGCACTCAGGGTACTGACAAGTCCTGGAAGTGCAAGCAAAGGGTAGAGATACATTGTAAATGACAGCACCAAAATCTGTTCAGATTTCCTTCAGCAAAGTGATGAAGACCATCTTTAAAAAAAATTAATTATTATAAATCACATTTGTCTTTGCATTTCCACACTCTCTACACAACAAGAAAGCGGGATTGATCCTCAGCCGAAAGGTACTTAGTTATATCATGTACAGTGGGAAGAAATAAAAAAAACAAAACCCCATTATGAATCCTCCCCAAATAATTGATTGTCCTGATGAATTTTAAGCGTGCACTTAAAGCACAAAGGAGCTGACACAAACTTTCAATAACTTGCCTTTTATGAGGGAAGATAACAGTTTCTGTGTCAGTTGGGTGTATCTGTCTCTTAAACCAATGTTTCTCTCACACATTAATTACACAAAATTGATCCCCTGGCTCATGAATAAGGAATCTCTTCATCTGCAGTTAAATCTGTTTCCAAATCTTTTTTAATATCCTTGGAAAATCTGTAGCTGAGTTGTAGTGGGTGGTCAAGTGAGAAAAAATGCCCATTAGTGAGTCTCCCCTTCTCACCCTCAGTTCTTCCTTTCTTTTGTAGAAGTTATAGTTCTATATAAAAACTGTAGGCCACTCAAAGCTGAAGATGCTAGCAGCAAAAAGGCTGAAGATCAGTAGCCAAGACCTGTTTCGAATAACAGGGAAAAAAATACAGTGTATAAGTATGTAAATGTGAAATAGGCACTCAGAGGTTACAAAAATATTGAATAATTTCAGAAAAGCTTTTAAAATTCAGTTTCATATTTGTCAGACCAACAGCTCTGAAGATCAAAGTAATTTTCTGAATTGCTGCCACCAGAGGACCCTCCTACTTCTGATGAAATATCCCCATCCGGAACTGAATGTGTTGTTTTGTCAAGGACAAGCATTAGATTAAAACATATAATGTATGGCCGAGTCTTCTTTTCACAGATTACCAAACTGTTCCATTTTCCAAGCCTGACATATGTTGTCTATCTGAAAATGACTGGGAAATAATCTTGAAGGCTTAAATTTATGGACTTACTCTTGATGAGTGGTGGAGAATAATGAATGATTATTCAGTAAGTGATGACTTGCCAAGGACCGCAAGAAAAATATGGGATGCAATAAATGGTGTTATTTGTACTGTGAAATGTAGATACAATATTTCTCAGATTTACAATGTTTCAATATCTAAAGCAGCTTTACATCATATATGACTTTTATATATGTATTTACTTGAAGGGAGGAGCATAGGAATTTTTAAGTGATCAACTTCAGGTACTTCAGGCAGCTGCATTTTTTCCACGTCTAATATTTTCTTGTCAGTAAGAGGGAGTTTGCAGAGACCTGGGGCAAACCTTTACAGTAACCTCTGAGATCTGAGAATGGGAACATCCTTTTCTGATATGACAAGGACAAGGATCACTAGAAATGGTCACAGAGACCTTTCTTTGTAGTCAGAAGGAAGGTGTTGGACAAGAGCCATCAGCACAGAATGAAAATCTTGTGACTGCTTTTTTTTTAACAGCTTGCTAGACAAATTCTCAGTGATTGACCAAGTGGAAATGTGGGATGCCTGTTCAGTTTAAAATCCATTCTGCTCTATTAATCTATAGATGGTAGAAGACTAAAGGTACCTGGTGTTTAATTAATTTAACTTCCTTTCTAGAGAGTAAGCCTGAAGAAACAAAGTTCTGAATAATTAGAGAGGCATACCAAAATAGAAACAAAATGGTGGGAGTGAGTAAAACTAATTAAATATTGCTCCTCTTCAGTGGATTCTTGGGATGCATATAATATCAAAATGACAGTTATTGTTATCTTCCAGTTTCTTCTTCTCAAGCATGCAGAAGTGGGAAATAGGAGCAGAACACAAATTTGCAACTGTAATTCTCAAATAGTCATCCTGATCTTAACATATTCAGGAGAATATCTTTAATGATATCTCACCTATCATAGGTATAAGAAGAAAGACAATCCAAAAGAGTATGGTTTAACACTGTCTGAGTTCCAGATAGTTTGTTTCTTGTCCTCACAATTTTTCCTTACTATATAGATGATGGCATGAGAACAGCTGGGTGATCACAAAACAAACATGCTGTATCAAGCTCTAAATTAAGTCACAAAATATATTTTCTATCTGTAAGCAAACATGAGGGAGGGGCACAAATTTCTTCAGAGGCATGTCTGTGGGGAATCCTTCATTGTTAAAATTTGCAGTCTGAGCAGAGCCTGCAGTGATTAGTCAATGGGGAGAATCCATGTTTATGTAAAAGAGGAGAAAAAAGTCTTTACCTAAACATTCACATTTAGAATTTATTGTGAAATCTCTGCAACCTACACATCACAAATTCTGTGACAGCTGAGAACAACAGAAACACATTTACAAGACTGTACAAGCTGAGTGGATAATAGGAATGCTGTCTAGAATCCCAAGTATAGCTGTACCACTGTGATAAATCAGGGATTTATGAGAGAAAACCCTACCCTCCTTTGAAAAAAAACAATTCTTTGGTGTCACATGCTTGACATGGTGCTCTGCTGTTCAGTTACAGATGCGTATGTTTGTAGCCTTGCCAGTAAGAACTGTGACCTTTCAAACATGCTGGCAGAGTTGAAAGATCCAGTTTTGCTCAATGTGTCAACAACACGGCAAAAAGGAGGCAGGTGGTTTTTTGGTTTTTTTTTTTTGTTTATTTGTTTGTTTTTTTCTGAAAGATAGCAAAGATATCCTGGCTTACGTTTGGTGTTACCAGTGAACTAAACATAACACAAACAATATTTTATCTATTTTTTCCACACCAGCAAAAATGGTTTTATGCTTTCTGAAATGCTGAAGCCTACAAGAGTTGGTATAGTAGTCGGCACAATTGATGTCTTAGAAAGAAAAAGGTTAACAACTTTAGACACCATAAATAGATTAGACTCAGATGCCAATGGTAGATTTATCTACCACTAAATTTTAAAAATTTATTTAATTTATTTGAATGTGAGTCCAACAACAAAGCCCAAGCTAAATTTAAAAATCCATTAAGACTACTTTCTCCCTTAGTAGATTTTGAGTTGTTTTATTTTTTAAATTATTCAAATGATGTTATAAAGATGCGATTTTAAATTTAAAAATATCTTGGCCAAACTTTCCTTATTACTAACACCTGCCTTTCCTAGACTTTATCAAAGAAAATTGCTACAATTAACAGGAGTGGAAGAAGAATGACAGAAGTGTGCATACATGTCTCAGAGCTTAAAAACGAGTTGATAGAAGTCAGTTTAGGTACTTCAAAAAGACACACACTATATTTTTTGCATGGAATATCAGACACTAAAATCTTTGTTTCAAGTGCCATTTTCTAGAGACTTGCTGTTGAGACCAAAATAGGAAACAATACAGTTTTAATATGTCACATATAAAAATAGAGTTACTTTACAACTACTTGCTTCATATATGGACTATATTACCCTTTTGTCACTGTCTGAAGGACAAGCTCATATCCTTTCCAGGAGTAATTGGTTGCTTATACTCAAGAGAGAAGAAAAAAGTTTGACATTTATTTACTTCTCAACCTGGCAGAAGTGAAATGTTAATTAAAAAAAAAAAATCAGGAAATAATATTATTTCTCTTTCTTCAATACTAGATTGACACCTCTGCCTCAAAGAACACCTTTAACAAGACAGACATAATGTGGACAATACCAACACAGGAATTAGGAAAAAACACCAAAATTAAATTTGTAAAAATGTTTTGAGTATTGACATCAACAACAAATCAAGAAAAGTTAAAAAATTATCATCTGCTTGCAGACTCTTTCTTCAAAATCTTCTCCTTCATCACATAAAACAAATAAAATTCTTTCCAGCACACACTACTCATATTTTTTGCTTCTTCACTATCTCCATGTGTTCTAGAGAATTCTCAGCCTATGCCTAGTTTATTCTCAAACACATATTGGGTCTGGCTGAGCTGGAGTTCATTTTCCCAGCTCTCACAGTGCTGTGTTTTGCATTGGTAGCTGGAAAGGTGTGGATAAAAGGTGTGGATAAAAGATGTGGATAAAAGGTGTTTTGGCTGCAGATGAGCAGTGCTGGCACAGCATCAGGGCTCTCTCTAACATTCCCACCCCCATCAAGGTACTGGGAGTGGGCAAGACCCTGGGAGGGGACACAACCAGGCCAGCTGACCCAAATTAACCACGGGGATTTTCCATTCCAGGTGATCTCAGCTCAGATATAAAAGGTAAGGAAAGAAACGGGCATAGTGATAATTTTTTGTGATGTTTGCCTTCTGGAGCAACAGCTGTGTGTGCTGAAGCCCTGCTTCCCAGGATGTGGCTGAGCATTACTTGCTGATGGGAAGTAGATAATAGCCCTTTCTATTTCCCTCTTGGCTTTTGCATGAGCAAACTTTCACTTTTGCTTTAGTAAACTGCCTCAACTCAACCTGTGAGTCATTGTCCATCTTATTTTTTCTCTTCTCTCCAGTGGGGAAGGAGTAATTCAGCAAAACTATTTTAAAATCCTACTTTTATCTTGTTTTCCTTTATCTAGAGTATTTTCAGGGAGTATAGACATCTAAATTGGGGACCTGACACTGAATGCAGAATAGATAATATAGAACATCAGCAAGAGAAAAAGAAAGGCATTAATGTAGCTCAAATCAAATTATTGAGAAGGGCAAGTCTGCCTGCAAGTATAACATCCTACAGAGCAATTTGGAAAGAAATTTATACAAATGCCATAAGTAGTAAGAATTGTGACTTTGCATTCAGACTTTCTTCTGCCTTCTACATTATGTGAGTAGCAGTGAGAATTTCAGATTGAAGTGTGAACTATAAACTCATCACTACTACAGTTTGTGTTCTGCCCTTAGATCAAATCTTGCATCTAGAAAACTAGATGATTTTACAAATTTAAACATGTTTGAATCTTAAAAAAATAAGTTTTTCAAGGACAGAGGTTTTTTTATATAAATTAATTTAGCTGAAAATTAGAAATCTTAAGAGTTGCCTTTTCAGAATATCTGTGGCTCTCTATGCACACAATTCTGAATTCTGCAATGGCATAAAATGG
>VZTB01009528.1:78073-142576 GCA_013397245.1 Thryothorus ludovicianus | reverse complement strand
ACCTATGCTTCCTGGAAGGATTCTTTGTTTCAGACTGGATAAAATTCATGCTATGCTGTGATCAGAGTCCCTCTGAGGCTTTGCACAAATGACCAAATATTTATATCCCACAGATAAAACCAAAAATGAAGGGATGCAGAACTATCACATGAAAAGGGACCAAGTCAGGACTTGTAGGGCTTCGCTCTATGCCATGAAAGCAAATTTTGCTAATCTTGTATCCCTCCTAATTCAACTGCAACCAACCCGCAACCACAGGTAAAGACAGATTGTGGTCCATGACTTACAGGAAATCACCCCTTTTGATCACTTCATCCTCAATTTTATATCTCTTAATATATACTTCAAAGTACATGGAAGTAAAATGGTGACAGACTGAGCAGTGCATGAATCCTTCAGGCATGAGTGATGGAAACATCTCAGAGACAAGGTAGATTAAAGAGCTCCTGACATCCGTGCTGTGTGAATGTTACCCCTTATTGGATGGGCAGCAGACTGGATCAATGACCCAACACGGCTGAGTTATTCTTAAAGATCAGTTCAGTAGATGTGTTTACTTTGTAGATCCCCAGAAGCTGTGGTGACACAGCCAAGGCACAATAACAAACAGATGATCTGGCTGAAACTGAAAAAAACTTTAAAAATTAGGAACCAAATGGAAGCCCCTAAAAATCTACAGTGTGTAACAGCTAATTTTTCGGCTGTTTGATGTCTCTCGTGGCACATATAATATTTTCCTAATGCTAGACTGTGAGGCTACATTAGCAAAGAAAAATAAAGTTTCTGACTCAGATGAACTTGATTTACATTCCTACTTGAACACTCTAAGCAAAGGAATGTTCAGGTCTAGGCAATAATTATGATAAACAAGTCAAAATAAATTGTATAGACTTCTTTTCTTGTTGAAGTAATCATGTTTTAAAAGATACTTAACCCTGAATATGATAGTCATTTACATGTCAATCTTTTGAAGAATAATTTTCACTAGCCAAGATAATACTCCTGCTTATGAAAGCACCTGCTTACATTTCAGTGACTTCAGAAAGATGTAAGTATGTAAGAAAACACTTCAGCTCATACTTGAACAGTTTTTTTTCTCAAGTGAGAAATTCAATTAATAACCGTTAGATGTGTTCATGAATACAATTAGACATGTTTCTAAATTTGTAATGAATAAGTTAATTGTTCTTTGGTATAGTAAAATGATCCATTACTGAAATTCATCCCTTGAGTACTTTGAAGATTTGTATTTCTGCCTTTTACAATATCAGAGCACTCTTAACACTGAATGTGGTTTATGCAACATTTTCTCTTTTATTACTTAAAAGTCTTTATATGGACTTGGAAAAAGAAATTCCAGTGCAAGAATGATCATCTTAACATATAGAGGACAATGAAATTTATGTAGAAATCATAGTTGTTGTTTTTAAAAATACAGACATGTCTGAGCAAAAGCCACTTTATATTATGCTCAAAGCTATGAAGATGACTTTCCAGGTGAGTCGTCTTATTTCATATGTTGGCACAAAGTTTGGATTTCAAACATTAAAACCAACAGCTGTATTGCTGATGTGTTATAGTGAACCAGTGTATTAATACCTATATGAATTCAATGATATAATTTGAACTTCTTTGAATACTTGTCTTGTAAGTACATATTCTTTTTCATCAAAGAAAACAGAAAGATCCCCTTTAAGTTCCAGGCCTTTTAAAATTAGGTCAATGAAACATGTTATTGAGATACTTGTTTTTACAGATTAAATTTTAGGTTTTTTCAGCACTAACTCTGGAAAGAAAAACTTCCCTGTATTTTGAAGTGTGTATTTCTACGCTTATTTATAGACATGCTGAAATATCTGCCTGGGAATAAGTTCTCTTTAAGGTTTTTGTCAAACAGCCAAGACCTATGCTTTTATCTGTGTGCTTTTCTCCTGAAAACAGACTAACCAGAAAATGAAAGAAAACACATGCATATAATCCACTGAATTTCAGTTACATTATTTATTAGCAACAGAGAAAAAAAAAGTGTGCAGGTAGTCCATTTTTTGTCTTTTGCTGAGACTTGTTTCTAATGAATTTTTTTTCCTAAAGAATATGCGAACCTTTCCAAACTGGGAATTTCTACACATGCATATGTTATTTAGATATACAATATTTTACTAATACTATCATACCAATTACTAAGAAGGAATTAGACTACTCAAAAAGGCTAAAGAAATAAATTTGAAATGTAAAAGACTTCAGTTAGGTGTAATGAAAGATGGAAAACTAACACTATTAAGGTAGATTAATACAATTGAAAATACAAATTATGATTGACAGTGAATCTTTTAACTTCTCTTTGCATATACACACATAAGAGTGCAGATGTACATAAAACATCTAATTTAAGAAAATAAAGGCTGATTAACACTGTGGTTGCTCTTTGTAATTCATAACAGTTAAGTTTATAGTTTCAGAGAGTAAATTCATTGGGAGCTGGGATCAAGAGGAAATTGCTGTCAATAGAACACCACATGTAAAAGCATTATGTGGAGGTTATGTTTGATGGTGTTACATACTACCAGAAATATTTTGCTAGATTTGATGGACCACTGTTTATTCCGGTCTAGAAATCACGATGTTCTATGCAGTGTAAGACATGGTGATTAGCACCACAATAAGAAAAAGAGTGATAATGGCTTCTTTGCTCTTCTCTGCTCTACCCCTCTGACACCTTAACTGTGGAAAAGTATTGTGACCCTTGAAGAAATCCTTANTTCTGAAATATTTTCTTGCTTTAGGAGACAGCTTTCCTGTCTTTCCCAAAAACAAAGGACAAAAAGTCTTTGAACTCTTGAGAGAGTGATGCACATGCTTCCTCTGTAAGCAATATGAGTATTAATGAGGGGAAAAGTTTTGAACCAATTGTATTTCAACTGAAATGGGAATCTAAGAAATATCTCCCATGAGAAATTAGGAGTCCATTTAAAAAACAGGCTTATACATATAGAATTCAAAATCAACAAAGAAATAAGGAAAAAAATTGATCTAGAAATTCAGATGTCCAAACACTCTCCTAACATATGGATTTCTCTGCAGTCCCAGATATCGAAGCCATCATCCTCTAACTAACTGCCACTCCTCAGTGTCCTTCATGTCCTTATGCTAATGATGCAGGCATTGAAGGCTGATACTGGGAAAACAGAAATTCAGACCTTTAAATGTCAGCCATTTCATTTTGGAATACGTTGCTCTTTTGGTCTTAGTTACTCCATATTTTTTTATTAGTGTTTTTTCAGATGTTGCACTTCAGTAACCCTGTTACTTATGAAGATACTCATAACTCTGGATACAGGTTTCTGGTTATTTCTAACACAGGACAAAGTTGATGAGAATCACAGTGCCAATCAAAATTTAAAATCACTCCTCATTTGTCATTTGAAAATAGATTTATTTAGACAATTCTAGTTGCAAAAAACATTTTTTGTAAAAAGGAAAAAAGGGATAATGAAAAAGGAGGGAGGATTTCCATTATGACTATGACTGGCTTTTTAAAGAAAGAAAATCTTGAAAGTATTTCTGACAGTTCCAGTAATAATCCTGACTCTGCCAGCATAGTGGTGATGAATCCTTGTGTTCTCACCAAGAGTTTCTTTTCAGAGATGCTGTCATAGGAATTGGCATTGTTAAAATTATGATGTTGTGATGGTCCTTTTCCTCCTCCAACGATCAAATCACGTTCATCTTTACATAAAAGCAAACTCAATGGTTCTGGACAATTATTAAAGCAGAAGAGATATTAACGTCTGCTAATCTATGCTTTTTGTGTGTGGGAGTCTAACCTGCAGCTCAAACTCAGTTATATACACTGAAAAAGCAGTGAAGGTTTCTAAAACAAATGTTTTGTTTCTTCTAAATCTCTTAAGAAATGTTTATAATACATGATTTTGAAGGTTAAAGGAAATCAGCCTTGTTTGCATGCCAGAAATTAAAGCCATCAGTATACAATTCACAACTCCAGTTTCCAGTTTCTCAGAGTGGAAATAAAGGATGTTGTCATTGTTGCTGTCCTTTGCAGGCCAGGGTTGATGTTTAACAGCAGGTGCCTTTGAAAGAAATGCTGTTGGCACTTGCAAAGGCAGACTGCCCAAAGCTGCATCTTTTTTTATTTAGGGAAAGGCCATTGTTTCTTTTATTGCACTCTGTCAGGGGAAATCTTTGTAGAAGAGCTCAGGCAGATTAAATGGCACAAAGGGTTTAAGAAACATGGCCACACTCGAGTTAATGGACATTACAGGTCAGTGGTCATATTTAAACATGCTCATACTTGAATACTGTCCCCATGATTATCTAAACCCAGTAATCCTGGAACTGTATGATAATCTTCAGCGTTAATACTGGTTTTGTTGAGATGTTTTTTTTTTTAATTATTATTTTTTTCATGTTTCAATACATAGAGGAATAACACACACATTTTTTTACACAAAAAGTCTGTAATAATTAACATGGAGATAAAAAAGAAAGTAGCCTGAAAGAGATAACTCTAGGAAGCTCTAATGTGAAATATTAGAGACATTATTATTTTCTGTGTTTAAGTTGAAATTTGGGAAGCAAGATAGAGTACATGTCTAGTTACAGTCTCTATGACTGTGTAAGATTGATAGTTCTCAAATTTTGGAAACAGATTTGAATATTGTGCCATTTCATATAAAGCTGAATTATATCCTCTCATACACTAGAATTTCAATGCACCGTTTTGTGGAGATTTGGGTTCTATTTCTGTGTTGAAGCTGATGTCTCTAAGCAAGATTCAAGGTAATTACTACTTCTACTTGCAAAATCTGCAAATAGCAGTACTCAGCCTTCTAAGTTGCATCAATTAGAAGAGTCTGCATGCATGATTTGAAAACACCAGTAATGAAATAATACTGGTGTTGGGATGTTTTACCTGCATCACAGCATCTTGCTCCAATAAAATCCTTAAATTTCTTACTGATTTTTACAATATGCTAAAATATATTTAATTTAAACTATAATAAAATGCAAACAATAAAATTTATTTAAGTTCTATTAAATAGGTCAGCCTTATCAAAATGAACTGTTGTAATACCTCTGCAAAATGAGACATGTTTGATTGTTTTCATTGCTGGTTTTTTATTTAAAATTAACACATTTTGAGAAAATAGTTTTCCAGCAACCAGTTTTGTCAATTGCCAATTGACAAATATTGTCAATGGAGCAGAAGATTTTCTCTCTTTATAGTTTGCAGATTGTTATCCAGGTTATCTAAGTACCTTCAGTCCTGGATTTTTCAAATGAAGATTCTTGGTTTTTATTCTTTAGTCTGTGCCTTATGCCCACCACACCTTTAGTACCTCTCTACATTTAAAATTGTGTTGAAATAGAACACCAGTTATGAATGAAACTTTTGAGAACAAATAATGTCCAAAGTCAAATCATGGAAGAGAACAGTTCCACTATAAGGAAAGGAGAATGCAACACCTAAGGCCATTTTTTTCTGGATGCATTGGGAGTAATTAAGGATTTGTAGAAAGCTTTATTACTTATGCACTGCTGCTGAGCTGCTTCCAATACAAAACAAAGAAACCTCACCTTTTTCCTAGGTAGGTGGAAAGTCAAAGGTTCAGGCAGAGGGAGAAATATTTATTGTAAAGGAAATTGTCTGAATGTTTTTTGACATCTTTATTTGAACAACACTAGGGTCACTTTGAAGACCATGTCAAGAAGAATAATATTTTGTTAAAAAAAAAAAACAACCCAAAACCAAAAAGCTTTAATCTAAATTAATCCTCCCTTTGGCCTTCCTCCCCTCCTCCTCATATGAATATTGAAAGGAGGGATAATTACAAGATGTATTCAATTTGTACTTGATTTGTTTGAATAGCTCCAACCATCAACAGTCAGTGCTTTGTGCTTCAATTCAATATTGTAGTTGTCAGCCCATGTTCAAAGGGACCTGCAGTTCCCTGTATGTTGTAGCTGACATCAGGGAGTATGTTCATAGTTATGCACAGTAACGTCATGCACAGTGATATACAGTGATGGCATGCTGCCAATCAGTGCATCACATCAGGCTGTGGAACACATTGCATTTGCTTGCTGATGTATTGTACCTCTCCAAATAAGGTGATAATCTATGATAATTAGGTTGTGTGGTACATGCTGGGGCAAAAAACAAGTGTGCAGGAAGGTGTTCAGATATTCCTGTTTCTCTGCTAAAGCTAGTAGGGCATTTAGGATGATCCTTTTTGGCACAAGTCTTTTTTTAGTCAGAATAAAACATTTTCTATAGCTAACTTTTCTCCTGAAAAGAACATTGCTAGCTGGAATGCTATTTCTCCCTGCATGTGGCACTTTCCATAATAAGAATTGGACAACAGATTACCATCATATTGAGACAAATCCATGGAATGGCTGCACTTTATATCAGAGTGCAAAAGGAGAAGAACAATGAGACCTTGGGACAGCAAAGACAGCGATATCTAACCCAGCTTATCACACATTTCTACTGTGGTTTTCATTTGTGCTGTTTTTTTATACACTAGATAATATTACATAATTGATATAATATGATTATAATTACAATCTAACAGAAGATCAGGTTTTGCACTTGATGTTATTCCTGTAGTCAAGTATGGAATTCTGGTGAAACAGAAGTCAGAATTCATTCTGACCTGATACTTTAAGGATTTGGAAGTTGTCAGCCTCCTGGAATTCAATCTGATATGCTTAGCGCAGAAGGAATGCTGCTGTGTGCTTCACTGCCCAGCACCTTGACAGGGCAATGACCAAGGCAAACAAACACAAGGGAATTGGTTAAACAGTGTTGCACATGTAGACCCAGAAAAATGAAAACATGGCAAAATGTTTTGACACATTCTTCAGGATGATCTTAGGTGGCAGCAGCAGAGAGCCCAAAATTGCTCAAAACAAGGGACAGTGATGTCTGATCTTTCTCTGAGCTCAGTCCCAGTCCTGGTTACATGCCTTCTCTTCAGGCACTCAGCAGCCTCCATCATGCAGTGGCTTTGAGAGGTGAACAGTGAAGAAAGCCCTGGCTTGTAGTTAGGATAGAGCTCTTTAAGGTAGAGACAGAAACAGAAACCTTCTTTTTTCCGGTAACCTCCCAAACTGGCTCTAATGTCCCTGATGACTTTGTTGTGTGGCTATTGAGAGCACTTTAATTTTAAAAAATATAGAGAGAAATACAATTTCTCACTAGTTAATGAAATCCAAGGCTTTTCATGAATAGAGCTAAGCTGCGACAAACTTAAATTAAAAGACTTATCCATATGAAGCAAAGATGTTTATCGTTGCAATTATCTACCTAAAAATCGGAGGCAGTGCCTCTTTCAGTGTTTTCCTTTCCACATCTGACCTATAAAATACTTTTTCATTGTATATGAGGTAATGTGAAAGTCTGCATATTGGGAGCAGTGTACACTCTCATGCTTCCTAATGGATGATAAAGACAAGGCACCTGCAAAGTCTATACCTTAGAGATAAAATGAAGGAGGAAGAAGGCTGAAGACAGAAATCGCATATGCAATGCCTACTGTAAGTGTGTTCTCTCAGACTAATACTGAGAGATACTAATACATAACCTTGTAGGTTATGGCAAATAAGTGTGGCACAACATTAATAAAAGAAGTGTAAAAGTATTGTTTATTCATAAAATAAATATATTTAAATATGGAAAGTATACACAGAAATAAAGGACTCTCAAAATTGGGACCCTGTTCACCCTGTGTACTATCCAAAAGACATTCTGTTCATGGATTTTAGTATATCTGCAGAACTAGTGATTTACTTTTTACTTAATCATCAGAAATGTAGATGTTCTGTCACTGATGAGGTTCACTGCTGCAGGCGTGCATATGGTCACTTATGTTGAATACAAGGCGCATTTTACTCAGGTTGAAATAAAACTTCAACTAACTCAGGATGTTTCTGATATTCTTAATTTATTGAGACTTCATAATACCCTCTATCATGTCCTTTTTTTAGCATTGGACTAATCTATGGGAACCTGATGAGCTATTTTGAGGAAAAATCGTATTTTTAGCCTGTACTGTATTTCTGTCCAGCTGTATTGAGCCTTGCACTTTTTTTCAGATGTAGGCTGATCACCTTTGATTCAGCCATTTAAATGAGATTTATACATACAGCTTATTAATTACATGTCAGAGGAGCTAGCCATTGATCACTTTGGACAGAGGAGCAATGTGGGCTAGCTGCTTTGTAAGACAGCCATTGAGAGGCAACATTATGATGACATTGAACACAGTGTTGGTAATTTTTTTATGAAAATAATATTTTTTCCTTAATAATCAGATACAGTTGTTTTCTTAGTCCTACAGAAGGAAAATAAGCCCAAGAAACCCATTCTCAAATCAAAATTCTGCAGTATAATATTTAAGAAAAACAACCTCAAATAAAAGGCCATGCCAAATTACCATATTTTATTATGGAATGTAACAGCCACATTTTTTCACAGTCAGTTCAATATTTTTGTTCAAGTTTAAACTGATTACTTGGAAAATGAATGAAAAACATTCTGTAAATTGAATTTCAAGGCAGCTGGCTGCTTAACAGGAAAGCTGAGTATCAGACTAGTACTGCTTGAGAGATTCTCCAGAATCTTGAAAGCATCCAAAAGTATGATGATTATAAATTTCTACAAGTTTTATGTAATTATGCATGACATTTAATAGAAATCTTCCAAAGTGGCTAGATGAAGCTTATCTGAGCTCAAATGAAATTAACTGTTAAGAGTACACTTCAAAATGAAATCCTCCTTATTTTGCACATCTCATATTACAGCAGTAATTTTGACAAAGACAGTCAAACTGTCTTTTAAAATAAACTGTGAAATAGAAGCCATTTTTTAATTAGCTATTTGGAGGTTTGATTTAGTTGTATTTTTTTATCCTCGCTTTGCTGTAATCTTAGTACCTTTGATGCAGGTAACTCTGTGCTTTGATGATTTTCTTTTCATTATTTCTTTTCAAAGCATTTGATACATTAAAACATGCTGATCTGGCTGGATAATTTTAAATAAAAAAATTAAGGAACTACTTTTGTCAATCTTCATTGTTTTGTTGATTGACAATAGACCAGAATAAGAGTCTACAGAAATAGGTTTTGCATGCAGTATGATTAGGTAACAGAAGCAGAATGCTATTTCTTTATGCACATTTTTTTCACTCAAAATCCCACTAGGTATTTTAAAACAGAACTCTTGCTATCCTAAAAAGAAATCATTTAACCTCAGAGAAAGCCTATCATTTGATGTCACTAAGATGTTACATTAATTTTATCAAAATACTGAAAACACAAATAGTTGAGACCTTATTGATATCATTCTTTAATGAGTTTGAAGCAGAGGTTATGTAGAAAATCCTCCTAGTCTGCATGGAGAAAACTTGTGAAGATTCTAGGTAACCTTCTATTCTGTGACAATGGAACAAGCTAAACTATTGAAAGCATTCCTATCCCCTTTCGTCTAATATTCCCATAGCAAATTCTAAAACTAATTACAGTGTAAACTGCTTATTACAGCTCGCAGTATTCCTTGATTTTCAACAGGAAAAAAAAATCAATGAGAAACTTAAATAATCTAACCTCCCTCTTCTATTAGACAGCTTATTACCTTTGTCTCTTTTAATATCAGCAGTAAAGTCAGCAGCTGGAGAAAGTAGAAGTATTAAGAGTGGAAGAAGTTTGAAGGTTCACAGAATGGTTTACTGAAGAAAATCAGAGGAGATTTTATTAAATAGCAATTAAGAATGGAATATGGAAAATACAATTGCTACATGCTTTGATGTGAGTCATTAATGGAAGGAATTTCTGGTAATTATATATCTGTACTAGGGAAGAATAAAATTGTCCTTACACATATAATCACTTTTTTTTCCTTAGGCCTATTAAAAGCAGTGTCATTGACAGCTCACCCAGCCAGATTTCCAAGCCTAGTGGTGAGGCAGTCTCCTATTGTATGTGCACTTCTGCCCTACACATATGTCCAACTTGAGGAACAGTAATGGGACTACATGGTAAAACAGTCTGCAGAGCCCTCCTGGTACAGGGGATCTTGTTTCTTTTTCACCCTATTCTTCCCTAAACTTCTGTGAAACCCTGTTTTTTTCTGGGCATTTTGTCTAAAAAGCATGAGAATAAACTGCAAATCAAAGGTGTGATTTCTACTTCTTAAAAATTTTGTACTACAATTTGCTGTGACAGCAACTATACCAAATAACAGAAGTTTGGGGCCTGTAAAAGGAAGTGACCATTATTTTCTTCAGGAAGTCTAAAGGACAAATAGAAAATATAATTGTTTTTCAATTCAGCATTATTTTGTCTTCCCAGTCAATTCTCATTAAAGTGAAGCACATGGAGAACTATTTTCTTCTTTCAAAAAGTTGCTCTAGACTTTCAGGTCTAGGAACTTCCAGGTGTTGAGTCATAAGGACCTGTGAAAGTCAATTATTGCATTGGCCTCCAATTATCAGCAAGCCTGAAGAGGTTTCTTCCAATTCCAGCTGAGGACTTAAGAGGCAATTAAAAGGTGCTTCTGAAACTGTTCACCCAAGGTTTTTTTAAATGCCTTGTGCAAATTCAAGTAGAAAATCTTGAGAGACTGGTTGGTGTCACAGATATACTAAAGCAGAACAATTCACAAGGATCTCACTTGAAGACTTGGAACTTTCATTTAAATTGCTTTAAATTATTCAAATTTAGCTGCTGCTGTTAGTAAATATTAAGTAATTTCACTTAAATTCATCCTGAAATACATTGATACAAGTCCCAAGTATTTTATTCAGTCCTTGCCAAAGTTGTGGTGAAGATCAGACTTTTAACTAAACATTATCCACCTCCTCAGTTGTGACAAATGTTTTGGTTTGTGAGTATTTTTCCAGAAGTCAGACATTTTAAGTTAATGTAGTGTTATATTTTCACACTGCAAATTCCTTTGATGGGGAAGCTGTTATTCCCTTGAGAAAGTATGTGCAAAAATAAAATCTAAAATGAGTTTCATATTTTACACTTACATTTACCTGTTTTGTGAGTGTTTGAGTAGACTTCAGACTGGAATAAGACACTAAAATGGTGACATTTTAATGCCAGCTGTTTTGCAGTGCAATATTGCTAACTCCAGTTGGAAAATGCAGCTCTTGCCACACTTCATGTACGTACTTCATTGTGCGCTTTTGAGTAAAGCATACAATTCAAAGCTTTATAAATGTCAAAATTACTCAAAATTACAGTGCAGCCTGGTGTCTGTGCTCTAGGTCTATATGCACGGGTTGGGAAAGGGGACAATATATATGCAAAGGAAGGGCTGAAAACAGAACTCTCAAATTCTGTAAAGAACATTTTCAGATTCAAAATTTGCCTCCCTCCTCCAGTGATACTGAAATGTATTCTGCTTTCTGCCCTAAGTATGGTAATTTTATTAATTTGAATGAATGAATGAATGAATGAATGAATGAATGAACAGAATGAACAGAATGAACTGAATGAATCAACTGAATTAATATATCCCATCATAGCACTTCACCAGGTTTTCTAGGTTATTTGATCCAGGATCTTTGAGGCACCTCTTGCAAGTGAAATCCTCTACTCCAGTGATCATCAGTATGGCTCTTCTCAGCTCCCCTTCCAGGTTGTGCTCATGCAGCATTTTCCAAACATTGACTGCAGTTAACGGCCCTTCAATCAGATCAGGTCCATAAATGGCAAAGAGGAGGAGGATTCTGTGAATAACAAATCCAGCCTCACAGCTCATATCAGTGCCCCCTGACTGAGGACTCCACAGCCGTGGTAAGTATGCTTGCTGGCAGTGAGCTCAGGCTTAACATTCAGTGGAAATATACCTGACATTCAATACATCTTCCTACAACATGATGGACCTGTATTATATGCAGCATTACAGGTGATATATTAGGAGTGCCTGCTCCAATGACATTAATACTTCCATATTTCTTTGTGAAATACCTTGCCTCAAAAATCCTGGGATTGCTTTTGACATTTTCATGGCTGCTTCACAGAGATGGTTCATAGTAATCTTATAATTGACTAATACACCTAGATCTTGATCTTCCTCTGACATTTCCAACTAATGACTTTCCACGTGAAGGAGGAAACTCTTGTTATTAATCCTCAAATATGTGAC
This sequence comes from Thryothorus ludovicianus, assembly GCA_013397245.1. NCBI lineage: Eukaryota > Metazoa > Chordata > Aves > Passeriformes > Certhiidae > Thryothorus > Thryothorus ludovicianus. Next base: position 130,398 of record VZTB01009528.1, on the reverse strand, counting down.
CTTGCACTTTTCCATGAAATCTCATGCCATTTCCTTGTTTCAGTCCTCAAGGTCTTTTGTTTTTCCTTTGAGTAATATTCTGATCTTTTCCTATGCTGACAGTACTTCTACTTTCCATAATCGACAGAATTATCAGGCTGAATGTAGTACCAGTGTTCTCAACGAGAATCTTTAAGTCAGTACCTAACATCAACCTTCAAAAAGTTTATTTGTAACTGCCTTTGAACTTCATATACCAATTTTTAATGTGGCTATTGTTGTCTCTCATTTAGTTTGTTCCCTTTCTAAGTTAAATAGATCTTTCTAGTCTGGAAAATCCTTATCTAACCAGTGTCCTTGATTTTTTTCAAAGGAAGATATCAGATAAATGTCACAACCTACATGTGCTAAAACCATGTTTGCTTTTTGTTCTGCTTGTCATTTACTGATTCTTTCTTTCAACATTTGTTCTGTAGTCCTGGATACTCAATAAAGAAGTTTGTAACATCCAAGATCATTTCTCTAACCTTTCAAAAACATTCTCAGAATGTAAATACCATCCACAGTGTGTTTTGTTCTCTAAAAAACATTGTCAGTCAGTCTTGCATAACTGAATGTAGAGAAACATAAGGATCCAAACCATCCTGCAGACTGCTTCCAACAAAGTCTACATTTGTGCAGAAGTCAGGCTGGTAATATCTCTTAAAGTAAAGACACAAGTTTGCTCAGGTAGTTGTGGCACTTGCACTTGGAAGTGAGCTGAGAAAACTTCTTTGCTCCTGACCCCAGGGTGAGTAACTGAACAGTTGTCTTTGTGTAAGATGTTTAAGACAAAAAAAAAAAAAAGCAAAACAAAAAAAACACTGTAGTGGTGTGCTTTGTAATCAGCTTTGTATTCATAGTCTGTTCCATGCACCCAACAAGCTTTGTATTTGGTTGTATCCTATTCTCCCCTTCTCCAAGTGCAGGACTGCCACTTTGGAGCTCTTCCCAGGTCCGAGAATGTTCACTGAGAGGGCCCAAGGTGACAGGTCCTGACTCGGGGAATCCTCCTCCATCCCGGGGAGATTGGCTGTGAAAACTAGCATTCAGACCTCACCCCCTGAAGTGTCCTGGTTGGTTGATCCCTTGACCCATCCCCTATCCCCACCCTCCCTTAAAAGGTGCTGCACTGAATTGTTCTGGGCTCTGTCTGGGGAGAAGTTTCAAGGTGAGAAGGTATCTTGGGGTGCCTTCAATAAAATCAACTCTGCCACCTCAGCCAGAGTCACTCTTTGCTTCATCTCTGTCACGATACACATGTCACAGAGTGCCACACTGGGACCCACCGGGTTGGTCGAATCTGCCAAGCAGCAGAGGAGCTGTACCGAGGATTGTATCGGGGCCAGGATTAGCCAGGCAAGGTGACAGAAAACGGTCCCAAATACACGCCACTTTTCATATTACACAACACAAAGGCTTATTAATATTCAACAAAAAATTTGACTCCTTTAAGTCTTGGAGGTTCTTGGTTACTGAATTCATTATGCATACAGTTTCCTATATATGCCCAAAAGATATGTTTTTATGGCAATGAGATTCTTGACTACTCACATCTTTATCTTACAGTCAAAGGAAAAAGAAACTCTGGTCTTAGTCTTACCACATACAGGTCAATTTAATTGGTCCCTTGGTGATATTGCACTAATGAAGATGAAGTGGAACTTATTTGCACTGCAGTTCATCTGGAATCATGTTTATATGAAGTGAACCTGAAAAGCCAGGTGAAAAGTACAGACTGTGAACTCTAGCTAGCAGGTTCTGGATCACTAAAATAACATCATTGGAAGGCATGTATCACATTAAGTTTTACTATACAGGGAACAAACTTAAAATGCTATTTATAAGAAATGTTTGTATGCTATACATCCTTCGGTGGAAAAAAAATCCTCTGCATTCTTTCACAAGCTATTTTTGTCATGAATAATAAAATAACTTACATTAAAATTCTAAAGAGGCAGTATTTGTAAAATGCAATTAGATAAAAAACATCTATTAAAAACATTCAGTCTGATGAAGATGACATCAGCCTGTAGTGGATAAAAAGCCCTACAAGAAAAATAAACACTATTGATTTCTTCAGAAATCAGGCAGCTATGTAGTATGCCTCTTTAGAACTTAAATAGACTCTGTTAGAGGTAGAATTTCTGAACAGAAAGAGTTGAGTTATGCCAAATTGTGGTTTGTTATGTAAATTGTTTAAAACATCTAAGCCACACTTCTTATGGTTTAATGTTCTTGTTTAGGTAGATAATGCATTCTCTCTCTAATCATTGCAGTGATATTTCTTAAACATAGGCTTTTTTAACAAGAAATGCAACCAAAGAATGCATATTTCTTTACTGATTTATTTTAAGATGTTAAGAAAAAATAAATCTCTAACTGTATTCATGGAGGGAAAAAAAAAAAATATTTGCTTAACATAAAAGTAAAAGACGAACAGGCTTTTTATTGAGTGTACCACTGAAATATTTGGGATTTTATTTATTACTGTTGGCTCTGAAGCTTTTATTAAATATCACAGAAATATAATGTACAATCCCCCCTCAACCCCCTCTCCACCCACCCCAAGGCATCTACAGTTTTTTTCAGCTAGCTATTACGATTATGAGGGATGGCTAAGAAAATTAATTAAAAATGAATATACACCAAGGGTGGTAATTTACAGCCCATCAGGTTCAAAATATTTTTCTTAGCTCATAACATGTTCCATGTGTATGTAAAAATTCAAGAAAATTAGTCTCAGCCCTATATATTATATTTCAGTTTCATTAAAAAGTTTCTTAAATGCTTTCATTAAGTGGAACATTTATTTAGATATTAAGGGAAATTATGTTGAATATGTAAATGATCTATTTGACACCAAAAGGGGAAAGAGGCAGTAACAATTTTAATTAAAAATTCAATCCTAACAGGGTTTGCCCTCGTCAACTTAGAAATATTGCACAGACTCTTTATTAAATTGCAAAGTATCTGGTTAAAAGCTATTCACTGTGCTATCTGCTTCTCCCCACCAGATCCAGTTTCTACAAAAGTCGGAGGCAAAACTCTGACTCTAGAAGGTAACAGATTCAGTGTATAACTTCAGAGCAGTTTTCTCCATGGAATAAAATGGTGCATTCTGGCCTTGTTTTAGACCTGACTCGATGTTTCTACAAGGAAAGAAGAGGAATGTGACATATGCAGATACACCTCCTGTCCTCTGTGCCAATCTCTGGCTGTCCCTGGCAAGAGACAGTATATACAGGACACATACATTTTTGTTGCCTCTCCAGAGCTGGTGGACACTGGCAGAAAATGAAGCAGCTGAAACACTTGAATTATTTTCCATTTATGCTGCAATGTATTTGTTTTGCCTGTCTTGTTTTATGTGAAGGATGATACTTCCCTACTGGAAAAATCCATCAGCAGCATAGAATTGGAATTAGGAGAGGGAGTGGGAACCAAAGAATCCGTGAGTATGTTGGGAATCATTTGAGTTTTCAGGGTCAGAATACAACTAAAGGTAGAGGCAGTAAGGGATCTCTGTTCCTGCTTGTGTTCATGTGTGGCAAAGACATTTTGGCTCAGTGTGAGCATCATGTGGCTCAGACTTAAAAAAGCAGCTTCTGTCCCTTCTTCTGTCATTGATCTTGGAGCATGGTCTCGTTTAACTACTTTCATATTTGAGTGGTGGTTTTTTTTCCTTTCTATTTTCCTAGCCTTTATCTCTCTTCCCATTTGAACTGTAAGGCTTAGGAGGAGTGTCTCATGACAGGTGTAGTTATACTGCACAATGAAACTCTCTTATTAGCTAGGACCTATGGAGCTGTAATATCAATAATTAATAATCATGAACAGTGCCTGGTTACTGATTCATTAAAACTAAAATTTATCCTAATTTTAACTGGATCCTCAAATCCCTGTAGACAGGCCATACAAACCTACTTAACAGCCCTACCAGCCATTTGACTAGTTCATATTATCATTGGATTTAATCTTTCCAGAACTAAATGACCTCGTGCACATCAGCAAAGGAAATAGATTGACATCAGCAAAAACTAGGGCAGTGTGAGCTGTACTCGAGCTGGTAAAACATCATCTGAGGAATTCTTAATTCCTATAGCAGGTCACAGTGTAGTATAAATCAAATGAAATTGTCACAGGACATGGAAGCAACTCTCATTTTTGTACTTTGAAGGGATGAACCCTTCCTTCTCTACTTTGGCAGCGTAAATACATAGTGTTAATGCTTCTTTTTGTCTAAACCTCTTAGGAGTAAATCCAACTGCTAAAACACTCTGAAACAGAGAAAGGATGTGGATGTCTGATCCAGCCCTCAACCAGGCCCTGTGCTGGGGCTACTGCAGCTTCTGGCACCGGCACAGCCCCAGCGCCGCCAACACTACGCAAAGACTCAAAAAAAGGTGAAAATTGGTCTTGTCTGACAATGCACTTTGGATAAGCACCTCAGATTTTCAGATGATTATATTTACTGACAAAACACATTGAGGTTTCGGAGGCCTGCACTCGGGTTTTTTTTCCTTTCTTTTACTGGAGTCTGTTACTAAAATACAAGTCCCTTTCCTTTTGACTCTTTTTCATTTATCTTACTCTGTGGACACTTTTAGCGCTCAGTGGGGGCCTTTTATCTGAACCCAAGGAAAGGGCAACATAAAGAGTATGTTTGTTTCTTTGAGTGAGGCTGTGCTATCAGGAGCTGCGCCTTTTGGGAGATAACCCTGTCTTTGCTTCTCAAGCTCCATCTGAAGGGACAAAGCAGAAGCTGATGGTTTTGCGTGAGCTCAGCCTGAGCAGACGGAGTATCCCATCCAGGAGCTGCCTGTATGCCCTGTTGGTCCTGATGTGGCAGACTTGGAGACCTGGTTACTCTCTGGAACAAATGTGTGTGTTTTGTTTTAGCTATTAAACTTGTCCTGTCCTGTCAGAAGGAATCCTGAAGTCGCTGGTTTTGTTTTCCTCAGAAATGCATAATATAAACATATATATCATAAAACACAAAGAGAAAATAAAAAGAAAGAAAGAACAAAAGAAGAGTCAAACATAGAGCATAACTCTCCACTGTGCCACATTTTTGGGCAGTAAGTTTGCAGAGATGCATTGTGTATTTAGTTTTCAGGAGCTCAAAGCAGCAGTGTCTCTAAGGAAGCTTCTGTAGATATCTCTCTGCCTGAGAACTTCTGAAAATGGAGCCAAAAGAGAACAGAGCAACAAACTTAAATTCTGTACATTTACATGGCAATACTTTCATTTAGCTTCAGGTGCCATACGGATTTCATGTCACAGCTCATTAAGGCTTGTATTAATTTAGTGCTTTGGTGTTTAAATTCTGCTAATTTAGACTCGGGAAATGGTTAAATGTTACTTACCATCTTTTCCTTTGAAATTTTGTTAAATTTCATTGTGAAGAAGGCTTCTAAGTTACTAAAAGTTTAATGAGTTTCTTAAAAATCAGACCAGAACCAAAAGCAAGAAAACTGGTTTAGATAAAATAGGAAAATATCTTCCAACAGTTAATAAAAATATGATTATTTTATATCCCAGTATTCAAAAAGATATCCTAGTATTTCTACTACTTATAGTCTAACTGAACAAACAGAACCAAAACATATAATATGCTTACTTCTTTAATATTTCTTTGGATAAATTTGATCTCTTGGAAGAAACAAATACATTTATGACTTTAGTTCCTCACAGAAATACCAATGAAATTCTGAGCCTTTAGAGCTCTTTCTGCCACTGCTTATTAGAACTGGTCAGGCACTTGATAAATGTTCAAGAAGAAAACCAGAAATAGCAAAAAGTAACTGTCAGTGAAGTACAGACATTTAGCTGTTCCTGTTTTTCAGTCTTTTCATAGCTTCCAGTTCAGCATTTCAAAATGTATTTCAAAATACATTTCAAAATGCATTTTCATTATGAACTGGAATGAAAAGGCAGGATTTGGAAAAATCTATTATAAGTTCAGAAACACTTTTGCTGAAGGCATAAGGAGTTTTTATTTGTGTCATGCTTAAAATTTCTAGGTATTTCTACAGCATTGTTTATTAATGCATTTGACTTTTATTAAAAGACAAGTCAAAATATAAACTTTAGAATTAACACAACAAATTTGGCAATAATTGAGCAAAAAGAAATTAATAATTATTCATTTGGAGTCTTTCCAATAAAATATTTCATCAAGGTGATCAAAAACTGCACTTTCATGTGAGAAATCCTCAATATTCAACTGTTCCTTAAAGACTATGTCAAGTTGTAGAAGTACACAAGCAGGCACTTAAGGGTGAGAATATCTTGGCCTCTGGGAAGCAACAGTGGAAAATTAATGTTTCTCTCAGCAGTAACCCAGTCAGCAATAGATGCTTTAAATGAAGGAGAAGAAGGGAGTAGCTGCTGTGTATCATTCCAATTGCACTTTTGATTTTACTCACTACAAGACTGAAATCTCTCTGCTGAAACCAACATATATGAAATTTACCACAACTGAAATGAACTCTCTTTTAAAAACTAAGGTGTAATTACACTATCTGAGCCTGATATTATACTTACAACGGTTCAACTCCTTTAGGAAAACTCTTTCATTTTGACTTCCAGATGAAGTTAAACAAAATTAACTTCAGCAATGATCAACAAGTCAATAAGGCAAAACTGAAAGGAAATGTTAATGTCCCAGGAATGTGTAGGGGATGGTAAGATTTATTCTGCTATCAGTAATTAACTAAAAATTTTGCATGTTTAGAAGTACCCAACCAGTAAATCTATTATTCAGGAGCACTCAGTGAAGTCAGTAAATTAGAATTTTTAAGCCTTTCTTTTCAACCTTAAAAATATTGTAGTTATTTTAGTCATGAATGTTTTTATACAAAACAATAAGAAAGGTATATCTGCACAGTCCTTTGTGTGCTGATACATGATACACTTGCTTTCCAATGCAGATGAATGCAAGCCAAGGTAAGATCCAAACTCATAAGCCATCATTAGAAAGATGCAGCCTGGTTGGCCAGGCTGCTTCTCCCAAGACACATTGTGTTTATGGAGTCTACAGATAAATTGTTCCCTCTCTTTTCTAGGAATAGGAGACTGAGGAGGATTAGGGAATGGAGAGGAGAAATCAGAGCACTCCAGCCCTTATTTGGTCTTTCATATTTTTTTAAAGAGTTTGTCTCTTAGAGGAATTTCCAAGAAAAGGGAAAATTTTGCAAATTGTGCACATGCACATGCTCTCCATGTGCTCGGAACAGACTAGTAGAAGTTGCTCTGCCCTAGAAGCAGAGGCAAGACAGCTATATCTAGCCATTAAACAAAATGTGACTCTAAATTATCTCCATATTGGACTGTTTTGGAAATTTTGTCAGATGTGGACTTTGAAAAAAAAATGCTGTCTGAAGGGACCAATACCCATAAAGGTGTAAGAAGTTTAAACTACTTAACTCTAAGGAACAAGGATAATTTTCACAATTTGAGAAAAGGCTTAAGATTTGTAGGCACCTTAGCAGAGCATGTGAAATCAGTGTGATGTTAAGTGGATGTGAACTGAGAAATGCAATGTTTTTTTTACTAGATGATTGCAGCATTAATGGCAGGGGTAGCTTTCTCACCTCTGATGGCTCCCAGTAGTCACAGGGAGTCTGCACAGAGGTGTTGCATCGTGCTGCCATTTACAGCTGTAATGTCAAGCCCCTCCACATATCCAGTTATCTGTATATTGAATTCATGCCAGCAGAAAAAAAGAGCAGACACAAAGTCAGCTGAAAACCAGGTTTGATTCCACTTCTCCAGGCAGTGCTTCTGTCATACCACAAGGGGTAGATAAGATTAATGCCATCACCACCACTGTAAGTGACCTTTCAGCTGAGCTACTACAATGAAAAAACCCAAGACTATAGTCAAAAAATGGAACATCTTAAATGGTATTTCAATTTTACCTCAGTTCTACTAATACTAATGAAATTTAAGACATGCTGATATTGCTGGATATAATTTAAAAAAAAAAATTATATAACCAAGCACCATATTTCCATGGCATTATATTCTCTGGCTATGCTTTTATCACTAGCAACAACATTTCACTCCCACAGAGAATGTAAGTGAAAAGTTTAAAAGATCATGTCATTTTCATGGGGTTTTTTTATTATTTTGAATCTGAACATAGGAACACATCTGTTTATGGATGATAAACATATTGACTTTCTTGCCTTCTGGCTATGTCAATTCTGTAATCAGGTGAACCTTTTACATATTTCTTACTTGTTAGTCTAATAGGTACAGCATTATTTTTTTTAGTACAGTTTTAATACAGTAAATTCCTTTAATACATCACAATACAATATTTCTTTAATATAAAATTTTGTGCTGATTTATGTCTGAATATTTATTTCTCTCTCAAGTTTCTCTCCATAAAGAAATATATTAGCTTTTTCAACTTCACCATTGTACGAGTTTTTATTTTATCTTCTGTGCATTTACTTCTGACATTTGTTCTGTGTGGTATATTTGCTATTCTTTCTCTTTTCTTTTTTCTCTTTCTGTCACTTCTCTATGTGTATGGTTTTAGTGATCTGGAAAAATGGTCATCTGTAATATTCTTGAAGCTTACCCTGATGCTGAAATGCCTCTTACTTTAGGAGTTTAAAAGTCCCTAAGAAGGATTTATATATTTTTATAACATTTTTTCTGTGTCTCTTAGCCGTGTTCCCATTAACAACTGTCTTCCTGTGTCTTGGATCACAACTCATTTTATTTTGTAGGGTTTTTTTTGACCTTGCTACATAGCTTCTTTTAGCTATTTCCCATATCTCACTTTGCTCTTCTCATTAATTCTGAACTTTCTTTTCATTATATTGAATCCTAAAAATATCATTCTGTAATTTCACTGCCTTGGATAAAAATATTAAATGATTTGAAATTATCATGTGTTAAGGGCAAGGGATGATAAACTGCTGTACTAGATAGAAAGTTAGTATCCGAGTTAAATAATGTTAGACAATGGATGATGTATTTGTATGTACATAATGATCTTCCTATTACCTTCTTGTAGAGATTTGGGAGACAAGGAACGTTTGCAGTCACGTGTATGTGTAGAAGAGTATATCCAATCCCTAAACCAAAAACTGTGAGGTGTGATGAGCAATGCTCCCTAGGGCTTTTCCATTCCTGGGTCCTGATGGTATATCAGTCTGATTATACAAAAATAAAATGTGCTGACTTACATTAGATAAGGACCCTATACTGGTGTGAATTAAACTGGCTGTGATAGAGAGGAAACTGTGCAGGAGCAAAGCTCTCCCTGTGCCTTTGCCAGTGATTGAAATTACCCTAGAGTGAACCAGTTTCCTTCAGATTCAGGAAGACATATTCCAGTTTGAGTAATGTTATTGCACTATCAAAAGAATTGTTATCATTTATGCAAACTGTTTCATTCCCTAACATACTCCTTTTATCACCCAAGGCCTTGCCACACATTTTCCATCATTATTTTAAAGGGGATTTACTCCTTCTTAAAGAATAGAGCAAAATTCTTGGTATTATAAAAGCAATGGACATTGAAGTCTTATATTTATCCTTGGGCTTACTAGAGATGGCAGAGAGGTTGAGAACATCTCTATCCTACCCATGATTCAAACCTGATCTATAGGGATTGTCTTTTCTTTTTGAGAGAGAGATAATTCAGTCTGACGAATTGAGCTTGACAGAAATTTTTTTGTCAATTATGTATGAAGCTTTGAGATATAGTATTCTATCAACTAGGGAGCTGGATAAAAACTGCAAAATTCAATTTCTTTAAGGATCTTTAAGGCCTCAAAATTGGACTGGATTCTTTTCCCTTAAAAGCCTAAAACTCCATCCAACAACACAGCTCAACTCATGTCTGTTTTACAAATTATTTACTATGGTAAAAGTAAACACATTTATTTTCATTAAAGATCAGGGATCAAGTACTCTGCTTACTTTTGGAGTTATAATCACTTCTTCCAGCAGGATGTTGGCTATTTGGGTGAGTTTTTACAACTGTTGATTTTAGTATTAGACACCTTTCTTAATTCTTTAGTCTGCGCAGAAGATGTTAGCAATCAGTCAGGTTCTAGTTCTAGTTCACAGCCTTAGAAGTATCTATTTCTAGAATCATAGAATGTTAAGGGTTGGGAAGGACCTTAATGATCATCTACTCCCAATCCCCCTGCCAAGGACAGGGACATTTCCCACTAGACTGGGTTGCTCAAGACATTGTCCAGCCTGGCCTTGAACACTGACAGGGCTGGGGAATCCACAACCTTGTGGGTAACCTGTCCTAGTGTCTTGCCACCCTCACAGTAAAGATTTTCTTCCAATATCTAACCTAAATTTCCTCTCTTTCAACTTATATCTATTACTCTTTGTCACTTCCTGACAGAGTCCCTCTCCAGCTTCCCAGTAGGTCCTAGTCAGATACTGGAAGGTTGCTCCAGGCTGAGCAGCCCCATCTCAACCTGTCTTTGTAAGGGAAGTGTTCCAGTCCTCTTATCAACTTTGTATTTCTCCTCTGGACTTGCTACAACATTTCTATGTCCTTTTATGCTGGGGACCCCAGAGCTGGAAGAGCACTCCAGGTGGGATCTCACCAGAGCAGAGCAGAAGGGGAGAATCACCTCCTTTGACCTGCTGGCCATGCCCCTTTGGGTGCATCCCAGGGTTCCCTTGGCTTTCTGGGCTGGGAGCCCACACTGCTGGCTCGTGTTGAGTTTTTCATCAGCCACCAGCCCCAGGTCCTTCTCCTCAGGGCTGCTCCCAATCACTTCTCTGCCCTGTCTGTGGGTGTTCTGAGATTGCCCTGACCCATGTGCAGGACCCTGCACTTGGCTTTGTTGAACCTCATGAGGTTTGCACAAACCCAGCTCTCCAGCCTGTCCAGGTCCCTCTGCATGGCAGTCACAAGCATGATAAAATGAAAGCAAAATACAGATTCTTTGATACAAGTTTTTCAGAGCCCATGCATTCCTGTGTTCCTGCTGTAGTAGCTGTACAGGGACTGCATTTTCTTACGTTAACCTTTATTGAAAAGTAGATGGTTCTTCACATTGTTTTCCTCCTCAGTAATATTTTAAGAATAAAATGGAAACTAAATAGTGATGTCCATTTTCGGTAAAAAAATTCTAGAATAACTAACTTCTCTCTGTCTACATTCAAAGTGGTGGGAAAAGTACAGCAAAAGAAAGGTCATTAAAATCCCTGAAATTTTTTCAGTTTCCAAAACAATCATGAAGAGATAGTCATAAACAGCAGATTGAAGTAAATGACTAAGAAAAAGCAAGTTAAACTCTGACCTTTCATACAAAACTTTCCTAACATGCAAGGATTCAGTCTGAGTTAGGAGGTGAAGTCCAAGGATATGCTTTGTAGTCCTGTCTTCTCTAATTACTGCAGTGTCAGTTCAATGGTTCTGTGAATAAAGAAAGCTTTTTTCTTTTTCCTTTTTTCACAAGCTAACTAGCATATCATCTTCCTTGGCCTGTTTACCCTCAGCAGAGAAAAACATGTTGGAGACTTCAGTGTGTGACATTTTGATGCTTTGATCTGACTGCTGCACACATAAGTGGTTAGGGCAGAAGTGAAATGTCTGGAATGTTCTAACAAAACAGTCTTTTGTGGCTGAAAATATGTGTGTTTATGTTTAGATGATCTTATGGAGACATATATGCATTTTGTCTTCAATATATCTTATTTTTCTTTCATTTTTCGGATCTTACATGTATTTTGGATCACTATCTATGAAGTCACATCCCCTTATGTGATCCATTGCCTCTCTCAGTTTTTCACTGGCCACAGTTTTAAAATTTATATATGAACTTTTAAAACAACTCAGGACTAGTTCATGAACTCTAGATTTCACCACTGACAATTTATTCTTTTTATACAATTTCTCCAGGTTTGTCCCCTGACACATTGTTTAAACAGAATCCTGCAAGAAAGCTTCTGTGTAGAAAGTTAACAGTAAAGAGGGAAAGGGTAAGACTATTTCAGTCCCTTGCATACTCACAGAGAGAAAGCAGTGAGTGATATTTGCTCCTCCACATGCACCCTTGTGCCTCTGCCTGCAGCCTGCGTCTACTGAGGAAGTTCACAGCTTAAGGTCTTCCTCAAAACTTTAAAAAAGTTTAGCATCCAGGAAGATTACAGTCATGATACATTAGCAATTTTTCAGCTGTATTACCCAGCATTTGGTATGTGGTCAGTATGAAATTCACAAATCAACTTCAGACTATATTATTATTGTTTAATATTAGAAAGAGGTTAAAGAAAAAACTTTCGATTCAATCCCAGTGTGCAAATCAGGATAATCTATTAAATAGTTAATGATGATCTAAGGCCTTCAGCATCAGCAGTTTATTCCTCTTTAGCTAAAACTCAATCTGTCATCTCTGAAATATGCAACAGGTTTTTATAACCTTATGTTTGGTTACTAAAAAGACACCTTGTGCAATGCATTTAATATCTATTAAGAATATTATCAGCATCTTGAACAATTATATGTAGGTGATTATATTTTTGAAGAATTAAACACACAACTTGCATCAAAGCCCAGACAGATTATCACAATGTGGTACATTTTTATCATAAAATATTTTGGTTTGAATTGAGACTAATTCTCAAATGACATCAGAGTGGATGGTCTAACCCTTTATATATGTAAAAGTAGCATTTAAATTTAAACATAAAAGTTAAGTAACATTAAAATATTACAGCCCTAGACAAAGTAGGATAGAATTAGAAATGTATGAATAAAGACTAATAAAAATTCTTTATCTTTTTATAGGCATATTCTAAAATTAAAAGAGCAAAACATTGTTTTCCATCTGAAATATAATTATCTTGTTCAAAAATGAAGAAAAAAACTTATACTGATTCACATAAACACAGAGTTGCCAATTTAAGGAACTATACCAATTGCCTCCTTCAAATTTGGCAGTCACATGGCAGTTATCTCAGAAGAGCATTTTGCACTTGTCTGCTCAGTTTTCCACTTAATAAACATTTACCTGTTGTTTATGTTTTCTTTTTCTTGCTCCTAAGATGGTAAATCTAATACCCCAATATGCGAAGGCATGTGTCCCACAGTCAACATTATTATTTACTGTATTTTGTGTAAGTATAAGCAATGATGTTCAGTTTCCTTTCATAGCAAGTGAGTTATGCTGGGAGATTTTAATAACTACGTATTACCTTCTGACAAATCCATTAAGATGTCACAGCTGCAGCTGCATACTTATCATCTCTTTCACTTCACTTTGTGTTTTGGGGAGGGTATTGGATCAGATGCACTTACAGGGCATGGGATGAGTTTGCTATTATTTGCACACACATGGAAGACATGTCATTCATTCATTGCTTGATCTTCAGCCTTTTGAGGTCACTAGACAAACTTCTGTTGACTCAAGAGTTGCTGGATTCAGCTCTCAGAGAGCTGATAAATGTTATCTAGTTCTTGTCAACAATAAAAAGGGAAAAGTCAGTGTGAGCTACAAAAAACAACTACTTATGTCTGGAAAGAAAATGTCTACTTCTAACTAGTTTAAAGCAGGAAAAAGTTAAAGAGACAACAACAATTAGAGAATAATAATAAAGAAATCCTTTCCCCAAACTGCATTTTTTTTCCCAGCTTCTCTTTTTGATGTCTTTCACAGAACATTTTTTGCTGCCTCTTTTTGCTACTTCCCAAACTTTTCATCTAACTTTCAGGCTCCTAAAAATACCATTCAGTATTTTTTCACCCTTCACAAAAGAGTATATTCACCTGCCATGTTGGCCCTTCTTCACAGATTTTGGTTTTGTCTTGTCTGCTTCTATTGCTAATTTTGTATTAAATTGACTATCCTTTCTTTTTCAGTGGTCACATCAGGCCTCAGAAGTGATATGTCTTTGGAACACTGACTTTTTCAAACAATTTTGAAAGTGACTTAAAAATTCTGAGTCTTTCACTCACTACTGCATCATTTTCCCAAGCTCTTATTAGATATAATAGGCAGCATCTTTTTTTAGAAATATGATGAAAAGGAAATGTCCAGAAGCCAGGAAACGTTGAGAAGAAATTCCTTCTTGTTTTTCCAAAATAAGTAGGGTTTTGGTTGTCTGGTTATGTATCGGATTTAGCACTGTAAATATTAGCTATGATAGTGGATTAGCATGTCTACTCCTATTACACTTTAGTTTATAGTAAAACATTCTTATGTCTTGTGTTTAGTCTAATTTAATTTCCCATGAAAACTTGAGTTGTACCCTTAACCTGATGGATTTTTTTCCAGTCTGCAAGGTTGTTTGTCTTTCAGTATGTACTGAAAAATGTTAATGGATGTTAGAGACCTGTAACTTGAGGTTACCATACATAACAATTTAATCCACTTGTTTAGCTGTAATGTCCTAGGAATTAATTTGGTATGCAGAGATAACTAGCCCCAAGTTAACCTGGAGGATGGTTAAGAGATAACCCAGTACCATTGACTTTGGGTTCTTGCAGCCAGGGGCCATTTGCTCTCAAAGAAAAACAGCAAGACTTAAAAGCAAACAATGACAAGATCAACATGAAAAGCCTATTAAATCTCATGACGTGTAAAGATTACATGAAGGTTACCAAGGTGCATACTATAATTACCAAGGTGCATACTGTAATTTTCTATGAACATGCACACATGCAAACACACAGACAGAGGCAGGTGTATATGTTTGTTTTGAAGAACTTTTCTTCTACATTAAAAAAAAAAAAAAGAGGAAAAGAAAAATTGCCTGCATCACTACCTGTAATGTTCTGTGCTGCTTGCCATCACAAAATGGCAGCTGGGCTGCACACTGAGCTAGTTTACCTAAATTTGGATGCACCATTAGCAAACAGAAGTGTATCACAGTGAGTCCAATTGCTCAAATGTTGTGCAATTGGTGCTGGAACACTCCACAGTCATTGATAGTTCTGTGTTCAGCAAGTATTACCATCTGCACATCGTTGCCTAGCTACAGAAAGATTAAGTTTATGCTGAGTACCAGATGTGTACCATGGCCCATGCAAAAACCTTGATTCCTACAGGATCAATGGTGGAAAGCTGTCAGAGCACATTGTTGCTCCCTTACAGTCTTGATGGACAGGCTTTCCTTTCCCCTTTCAAAACCAAGGTACAGGGATGTGGAAGTAGAGGGGTGGGAAATTGTACGTGTGGGGTCCCACCTGAGATATAAATTTACATATAATCTTGGAGGTTCAAAGAGGATGACACAAGGTGTGTTGGGTATGATGGGAAATTGGATGGGTCTCAATTAGGCAGCTAGCCTGCCTGCTTCACTGACAACCATTCTCTGACAGGTTCTATAAACAAAATGGTTTAGTGTTAAGACACATCCACAAGTGGAGAAGAAGATTTTTCTTCTACAATATCACTGTAAGTTAAAGTGCAGAGAATTTCCTACAGAAGAAACACCATTCTTGTGTAGTTAGCATTTTCTTATGAGAACAAAAATGTAGACCTGCCTGTAGATGCAGCAGAAAGAAATGTTTTTCTTCACTGAGATTTGACATTTTAAGATATTTTTACACTGGGTTAATACTCATGAAATGGAGTTTTTTGCAGAGTTCTACATGCATAACTCCATCCTGATCTGCACAAGATGCTCTTGTTAAAGGTAATCTGTCAATAGCATCAATATTTTGTGGTACTTTTGTGCAATAAAGACTAAAAAGAAACCATCGAACTGATTTTCACTTGCAGAAACTGGACATAGATATTCAGAATGTAACTAATGTTTTTATCTTCTGTTTAACATTCTCCAGTGTGTGTGTATATTCTTGTACTTATGCAGCTTTCTTTTTATACATCAGCATTCATAAACTTCTTTAGAAAGCAGATAAGAAGGAAGATCATGATAAGCCCTGCTTTGGGCATTAGTGATAGAAATTGGTCATGCTGCCAATATAAAGGTATTTAGAGCCTGTGCACCAGTGCAGTGCTTATGTTTTCTTCCTCCAAGAAACAGCTGCATGTAGCCTTAGATTAATGGAAATGTGAAAACAACAATCTTTAATTTTATGCAGCTAATATTTCATAAAATATCATAGCAGTTGGTATAGTGTTGGATGAACTACAGAGTGCAACCTGAGTTACTTTTATCTTTCTATACACAGGAGAAATTACTAAAACTATCCATCTATTCTAAGATAAGTCTCTTCCTAAAATGATTCAACAGTACAATATGTAACCATCTTATGAAACTCATTTAACACTGTTGTCCCTGGACATGAAGTGAATTTCAAGAATGTAAACAGAATGAATTAATTTTTAACTCTTACCATGATTACAGGTCTAGCTGCACAGCTGTTGTCCCTTTGGTCTCTATAAGTGCTCCACTGAGATAACAATTTTTAGGCTTTTACCGACATAACCTAGAAATTAAACATGACTCGTGAATGTCTACTGTACACTCATATGCAGAGGCCTGTGAGCATCCATGAATACAATGGTCAGTAAACTTTTTGAAACCAACCAGCACTTGATTAAATGAAGAAAGAATGCAGATAAAAATTACTAAAGAAGGAGGCAACACACAAGACTCTTAAAATTGATAGTTTCTTTATAGTGATGTGAAGTGCGACAGAATCATTAAAAAAAACTTTAAATACCTTTGTAGGTGAGTCCCTATATTTCTACTTCTTTTTAATCTGCATGAGAAAAAGGGAAATGCTTTTACATTTCAATAGTATTTTTGTGCTCACTGTTCTGCCATAGCAAGTGGGGCAGAAGATGTGTGGGTGAAGAAATGGTTGGCTGGCTGGATGGATAGATGGATGGAACTGAAAATCATTGACATTAAGAAATCAGCTTTGTTTGAATAAATTTATTTTCTTGAAGACTGGCTTGCCTCATCACCATTGAGTTGTTATATTCCATTAGTTTCTATATATCTCAAATTAAAATACCTCAATAATTTATGCAGCATATGGTTTTCATATATGCTTAAAATGTACTCTTAATTCTATACATCTGTATTCCTGATCATATGTTATATTCTTCAACGTATCTTAACTAGGTCCCTAGGACTTTCAAGTATGTGGGGCTACAACACAGATATATTTAAATGTGGGATTTTTTTGTGTTTCTAATTGGGCCTTGTTTTTAATCTGATCCAGGACAGAAACTTTGGTCTGTTATTCTATAACCTTATGACAGCACTGATCAGAAACATGGAAACAAAGAATAAAATATTACTCAGTTAAAAAAATTTCCACGTCTTTTGATTTTTTCATGTTTGACAATTAGATTATCAAAGCTATTTACTCATCAGAAAAGATTTGTTTCTTCATGACCTGTGTTATCCTTTTCTGTGACTTGAAAAGGAATTCATAATACTGAATTACTTCAGACTCTGATGTTCAAAAAAGCAGGACTAGGGTTTGACTACAAGACTGAGCAGGAAGAGAAGCTAGGCTGAGAAATATAGTGTATTGCAAGAAAATATCAACAGTGCAAAAACAAAGAGCAGGTAATCAGAGACTTTAGTTTGAAAAAAAAAATAAAACCATTAAGATGACATCAAGTCCAAGCATCAACCCAGCATTGCCAAGTTCACCTGTAAACCATGTTCCTGAAAGCCACATATACATGTCTCTCAATTACCTCCAGGGATGGTGACTCCACTACTTCCCTTTGACAGCCTGTTGCAGTGCTTGACCATCTTTCTGTGAAGAAATATTTCCTGACATAAGACCTTAACCTCCCCTGGCTAAACTTGCAGCCTTTTTCTTTCTTCCTGTCACTTGTTACCTGGGAGAATAGACTGACCTTCACCTGGCTGCAGTCTCATTTCAGGCATTTGTAGAGAGCAGTAAGGTCTCCTTCATGCCTCCTTTTCTCCAGGCTAAACACTCCCAGCTCCCTCAGCCACTGTAAGTATAACTTGTGCTCCAGACCCTCTACCACTCAGTTGCCTTTCTCTGGACATGCTCCAGCATCTCAGTCTCCTTCTTGTAGTGAGGAGCCCAAAACTTGACACAGGATTTGAGGTGTAGCCTCACCTGCGCTGAGTACAGGGCAAAAATCTCTACCCTGGTCATGTTCACCACATTATTGCTGATAAAGGCCAGGGTGCCATTGGCATTCTTGGCCACCTGGGCACAGCTGGCTCATGCCTGTTGACCAACACCCCCTGCCAACAGCTCCTTTTCCAATGGGTGGCTTTCCAGCCACCCTTCCCCCAGCCTGTAGCATTGCATGGGGCTGTTGTGCAGGACTCAGCACTGAACTTTATTGAATCTCATCCCACTGGCCTCAGCCCAGGAATCCAGCCTTCCCAGAGTCCTCCGTAGCTTTCTCACTCTCCAGCAGAACAACACTCCCACCCAAGCTGGTATTGTTTTTTGCTGGAGATGTACTCATTCCCATCATCCAGATCACCAGTAAAGTTAAATAGGGCTGTCCCCAGTACACAGTCCTGGGGAACCCCACTTATGACCAGTCACCAGCTGGATTTAACTCCATTTACACTACAATTCATTTTTTTTTATGAATCAATCACGTGTGGAGCTGAGTATAAGGGGAAATACATTTTGTGTGTTTTGAATTTTCTGAACAAATCCACAAAAATCAGGAGGCAGTTGCATGGTTCATTGGTCAATGTGTGCTCTCTGCTTCCATTGCAGCCATCAAAGAGAGCAACTTTTATTGTAGTTTTACTAGAGACCATAGATTTTCAGCTTCAGTCTCATAGTTTAATCCCCTGGAGTCTTCCACTGCTGAACATTGATATCAATCATTAATCATGTTGATAGCTGTTAAAATCATAGTACCTTAAGGACTGTGACATAATAGATGCTTCTTTCTAAAGCTCACTCTGGGTTCTATAGTTGAGAAGACACACATCCACTCCCCATTAGAGAGAGAGAGGGAGAGAGAGCAGTTAAACAGGAATCTCTAACTGTCCTTTATATATGAGAGAGAAAAGAAGAAGGGGAGGCATTTACAGAGCAGTAAGTGAGGGAAAAATCTCACCCCTACTCAGTATTCAGCACTTTGAGGAAAGAGTTTGCACCAGAATTCAATGAACAATTAGATACAAGTTAATGGAACAAGTTACTGACTCATATTTATGGTAATTAAATGACACTAAGCTGACACACAGTGGCTATTGTGGATGGAAAAAGTTTCATCTGTGATTCTATGATTCATTCTTTTAGCATATTTGCAGATTGGGGGATGACAGGTTTGCTCATTTTTTATCCCCACAGAATGACCACTCCACATTTTAATAATTAGGCTGTGGGTAAAAGGTGAGTCAATGTCATCCTTACTTAAAATAGGCAGACACAAGGAAAGAAACTAAAGGCAAAATTTCAACTGTAATTTCAAGATTTGCACTGAACTTGTCACAAATTTATAGCTACTTGGGATGAGGCTACTCTCAATTTCTGTAATTAAAACAAAGGAAAAACACATGAGCTAATAAACAGGTTTTGCACTGTTTCCCTGCTACACAAATTTCTGTACAGGTAAGTGTAGCCATGATCTGACTAAGCCTGTGGAAAAGATTCAAACCAAAAGTCACACCAAAAGCAGAGAGGAGCAAGAGGAGACTCAGTCCATCTTGCTTCGCTCTTCCTCTTACTAGAGCTCACATCTAGCCAAGCTCACATCTCTTCCCCAGTCATACAGAGTTACAGAGACTGCTTTCATCCAGTCATCCACTCTGGCAGTTCAGGATCTCTTAATTGTAATCATGAGAAAATTAAGTCTTCCTGATTGAGCTTTAAGGCCGTGTTCTCCACAAAGAACAATACAACAAAGGGCAGTACTCATTAGTGAATACGGATAGATCACTGCTTTGCAAATTGCCACTGATAGTTTTATCATTTCATAGAATCTTTTAGGACACTATAAGTTTCTGAGATGTTTAATCATTAGAAACTTTTATATATAAGATATACTTTTATTTTTGTAATTGTGAAATAATTTGGAGGAAGCTTCCCTACTAGCCATGCTTAGTCGTTTTCTGCAGAATTCTTGCAGATGTCTGATCAAAATACCCAAATGTTTCTGTAATTTTCACATCATGTAAAACCTCAACAATTTTTTGGTGGTAGTTAGTCCTTGCACAAATTCAATTCCATAGAATATGACTGACAACAGACAGTATCTGCAGAATCCATATATATTTATTTAAAAATCGGTTCACTTTTTGTGAAATAGAAATGCACAATGGCCAGAATTTTTAAATTAAGCTGTAGATCTTAAAGGATTAATAAAATTTCTGTAAAGATTTCAACAGATTTGAAGTATTTATCTTGTCAGCAGTTTCTGTAGTAACAATTTCTGTAAGGAAGTCTTTTGATACGCCCTCAATTTTTACAGGATCAAAGTTATTCTATCTATTTACAGCATTAACGTGGGTTTTTTTTGTGGGGGTCTTTTGGGGGTGAGTGAGTGGTCGTTGCATTTTATTGCTTTCTGGACTCAGTTCAGTCAGTTTTAAACTTGAATTACATAGGGAGTTTTGGGTGTCTTTTTGGTGGTGCTTTTTTTTGTTTTTTTGTTTCCTAGTTAGTACTATTTTCGGAATTGATACTGCTTGCTTAGATGACTCTGAAGCTACAGTTAGAAAATACCTAAATATAAAATAGATGCATGAGTGCATCTTGGGAAGGTGGTATTATGGATGGAGAGCTGTCATCACATCCTTCACAATTACATTATCATGTGCTCCTGTGGCGTACACCTGTGGCTTGTTGGCAAGGCATTTAATTCTAAGGACTATTGAACACCATGCATTTTCATAGGGAATCAGCACAAAGTTATTTAACACAGGTGTTTCTGTAATTGTGATACATTGGGAGATTCACAGTGCTCAGTAGCCTTCAAAATTACACCCTCCACCTGCGTGGTGAAGTAGTCTAACAATACCTCACTGATGCTGCTAATAAGCCATGATGTGTTCAAGTTAGGCATCTGTGTGTGTTTATGCTGAACCACGGTTCAAGCACGCTGCAATGAAATACTTCAGATATTTTAATATTAATATTATACACAACCATTTGTTCCCTTAAAGGCCCAGTACCTAGATTAGCTTTTTTGGGTCTTTTTTTTTTTTTTTTACAGGATGTTGCCAATCCTCCTGGTGGTGATCACGTACATTTTACCACATTCAAGAAATACTGTTTCATGAAACACTGGGATGACTTCTGTAATTTTTATTGTCCTTTAAAAGATTAAAAAATATTAAAATATATACATTTTGGTATGTATATAATTTAAGATAATAAAAATATAATCACTGCTGATTTTATTTATAGTTTGTTTTTTTTAGGTTTGTTTGGTCAGATTCTTTTTTTTTAATAAAGGTAAGACTCTTTCCACTTCTGTGAAATGTTTATATTTCAAAACAGGGATTCTAACCAGAGCCTCAACTTCACAAAGGAGAAAGCAATTGCTTCCCTTGAGATCCACCAGGCACTGCAGAATGCCCAGTTCAGCTTGCAAGCAGAACCTGTGAGAAACAGGATCCTGACGCATCATTGCTAGATTTGGTAGCTCACATCTCACCCACAGGGCAGGCAGCCAGAGGGAACTGTTTGTTCATAGGCCCTTGCTCTGCAGAAAGGGGCGCTGGGTAGCTATCCCTTACTTCTGTGAAATGGGCTAGATTCTAGTATGCCCATGTTTGGAAACATACCTCCCTCCAGCTTTTCCTCATCTCGATTGCTTAGCTTTTGCTAGGTATTAACAATGGAAGGAACAGCCTGAACTGTGAGTTACTATATACACACCACTCAGTCACTGGCAGTTGTTTTTTGTCACTTCAGAGTATCTGAATGGATTTTGGAGAGAGCAGTAAAACTGACATCTGATAAGCCAATATATACAACCACAGTGGTGCTCAGCTTTTCAAAAGGAAGTTTACATGGATTTCCTTTTAAGGAAAATTTGGGGTTTTGATTTTGGCTTTTTTTTTTCTCTCCTTAGCCTTATTCAAGTGAAGTATATGCAAAACTTTCACCAGAAGTTGAAACATTGGCTGTTTGGCAAAGTTGTCTTTTGCTAAGCAGGAGACCATGAGAAGTGTCATGCAATTATAAGTGGTGCTAAGACAACTTGTTCCAGCTTTACTCCTGCTTCGCAGTTGTGTAAGTATTGATTTCCCTGTAGCTAACACTGTAGCTAAATTAAATTAGCTGAAATTTAAATTTAAAAAAAGAAAAAGTGGAACTAATATCTAGAGCTAAAATTTTAAAAAATTGCAGAGAATCTGGTCCAATGTGAGAGCTCATATTTCAAGGGCTATGATAGCAAGCATGGCAGAAGGCCAACATGGATCAGCAAGGAACTCCTGATTGAGCTCAACCACATAAAGAAAGAACACAGAGGCTGTAAGTAGGGATAGGGTAGCAATACAGAAGTACTGCCCAAGCATGCAGAAATGGAGCTAGGATAGCCAACACTCATCTGGAACTGGAACTTGTGAGAGATGTGAAAGACAGCCAGAAAGGCTTCTGCAAGCACACTGGCACCAATGGAAGGTGAAATAAATATGGGACTACATCTCAATGGAGATGGAAAGATAGTGACAAATGATATGTAAATATCAATAAACCAAGGTACCCAATATTGATTTACCTCCTTTTTCTTTTCACTGGTTAGGTTTGCCCTAGGTCCTCAGATCTGTTAACAGAGTCTGTGGGAGAAAACATTACCAACAATACCTCTAAGATCAAGTGATCATATGGACAAACACAAGATCAAAGGGACAGACAAAATGCACAAAAGACTGTTGGGGTAATTAGCTGCTGTCTTTGTTAGTCTGCTGATAATTTGGAAAAGGGAAACAATATCACCATCTTGAAGATGGGAAAGTAGGACAATCTATAAAACTACAGGCTTATCAGCCTCACCTCATGTCCTGGGAAATCCTCTGTAACAAACTGTGTGCTTACAGAGTGCACTACCCATGCATTTCTGGACAACAGTGGCATGAAAGAAGGCTGGAGGATGGGGGCACTCTTCAAGGGACCACACAAACAGAAAAGGGGATGACAAGACCTGAATGAAGTTCAGCTTTGGTAAACACAGACTTCTGCACCTTGGATGGACTACATTTATACAGGACTACGATCTTGGTGTTGCCTGTCTAGAATGCAGCTTGCAGAATGCAGGACCTGGGTTTCTGTGTGGAAAGACAGTTGAACTGGAGGAGTCAGCAGTGCACCCTTGCAGCAGGGAAGACGATCCACATGCTTGACTGGATTAGCAATGGGACAGCCAACAGTTCGAGCAGTGGATTTTGTGTCCCACTCAAGTCTTGTGAGATCAAATATGAAGTACTGAATTCAGCTTGGGGATTTTCAGTACAAAACATTGAGTTACATAATGAGACAGTATAGAAAGATGAAGCCTGGCTGTTCTCAGAAGTGTACAGTGGAGGCAGGAGAAACAATGGACACAAGTTGGAACATGGGGAAATTCTTACTAGGTACAAAGGAAATATTTTCATTTAGTGGTCAATCATGCAGTCCAGGTGCCTTGAGGATTTGTCAGATTTCTTGGAGATACTTAAACTCAGCTGGACACTGGCCTGAGCAACCTGATCAGAGTATTTTCAAAAAAGCCTTGGGTGAAAAGAGGCTGAATGGTCTCTGGAGATCCCTTCCAACTTGTTTTACTATAATTTGTAGAAATCCTTAAGAAAACTTTTATGTTTTGTAGAAAACAGTGGCAGTGGAAATTGTGGTCATAGTGACAAGGCTGAAGATTTATTTTAATTCTGTTGTAAAATTGATCTACTCTATATTTAACTGTTAATAGAAAATATGTCATGATTCTCTTGAGCAGAATGCATTGCTTTAACACTTAGATCCCTAGATAGCATTAAATCTTTGATATTAAGCTCTTCTAAGCTCTTCCAGAATGCTGACCATCTAGAAGCTAATGCCTGTATAGAATATATTTTTTCAAATACCCTGTGTGATTTTTTTAATAAGATTTTACCATATACACTATAAACAGAATACTAAGAAATTTAAAAATTAGAAGAGACTGTATATCAGTCTAGTCTTAAATGAAAAATTAAGACTTTTTTCTGATAAAAAATTTACAAGCAGTGGCCATAGCAAGGAAGTGGGGTGATAAAAGAATCTAAAATACCTAGCCATAGCCAAAAGTGTCAAACTAAACAATACTAAAAAAAATTAAAATAAACCTAAAGCAATTCCAAGTATGTCTTAAGCCTTCTGGGGCAGAAAGAGATAAAGCCAAGGAGTGCCTTTTTCGTGGGAATGGAAATTATTACAGATCATTTTTTAGGTATATAAGCACAGTCCTCTAAGATCAGAATTAATATTGATGTAGTTCAGCTGAAGGCCCTTAAGTTGCATCAAGAAACAATGAGTATATTCTTTTAAGTACACCATCCTGTAGTTGCTTTTCTAATTTGTTCATTCTGTTAAAAAAAGAAACAATCCTGACTCCTGAGCCTCCTCTAGTGTTCTAAAAATAAAAGAAAGTCATGTATACTCAAATCAAACTAGAGCAAAGTACAGAAATGTTGATGAATCTTGCCAAGGAAGTATTCTTTAGCCAGTGCCTTTTTTTCTTCTCCTTAACTTTTATGGTGCAAAATGAAAATTTTCCAATTGGGTTCATATCCCCATGCTTCTCTTTGGTTTTCACTGGTAAAAAATGTAATAGGTCAGTACTGTTTTTTTTCACAAAAAGTAGCAATAGTGTTTGAATACACAAGAAGCAATAGCAATAGTGTTTGAATATACAGGAAGCAAACAAGCAGATCCCCTGATCCATATTTCTCTCCTGGCAGTTAGCTAGTTACATTTATCTTGTTCATGCTCAGTCATCAAAATTAAAGAAACCATTTGTTAAGATAGTTAATACTTTTACCTGAGCCCTGAATAATCTATCTGATTTTGCTGTCTTAAAAGCATAACACATTCCAATATTTCTTTCATATTGCATTATATACCTCATCAGTGTTTTGAATATTTCTTTTCCAGTAAGTTGTGCGTGCAGTTACAACAGTATTGAATCAATATATTTTTTTATCTCCAGAGACTTTTAGTGCCAATTTTAATTACGTTTTTTGGGTTTTTTTGAGGTTTTTTTAATGTATGACTTCAATAGAAAAGTAGTAAAATATTTTTTGATCTACACTGAGCTATAGACATGTGTGTATATATATATATGTAATTCATAAGTAATTGACACATATTCCTTGCATGTTCATTTTTAGTCTTCATAATAAAAGACAGAAAATATGAGGGACTATGTTTCTCATAAAATACAGAACATTCATAGACTGCCATGTATCCTATATGATTCTAATGATATTATTTGAATGAGGTTTCATTTAAAAGCCATCAAAATTATTACAACCATTTTTTTTTACATTCTTCAATTTCCATTTTCTATGCCACAACAGATATCAGCTTAGACTCTTATATAACATTTAAATATAACATTTTGCTCATCTGGGCACAGAGGAAGGAAATATAATTCTGCCTTAATTTGAATTTAGAAGAAATTAACCTCTTCCCCAAATCCCAAATCCAACTAAGAAATAACATAATTATAGAACTATTCTCCTTGCTGTACAGTGGGGAAATCAATATGAATACTACTGAAATCTTTTCAGCCAAACTAAAGCAGCAGTAACACCATGTAAGGTGTAATTAAACAATCATAGTTTCATGTTTCTCATGGCAAAGCTACAGTTTATCAAAGCAAGAATTTAGAGGAGTTGAAGTCATTTTTCTTCTCTTATAAAACTAAATGTTTACTTTTAATCTACTTCCATGTAAAAAATTATTCCCTAAAGTTGCAGTTAGCAAGAAATAACAAGTGTAACCTTTTTTTCCCAGGGAAAAGAAGGGAGGAAGAAGCATTATCAAATGCTTCTTTGATGTGAAAAGGCATCTGAACTGAAAATAATTCATGGCTAATGAAATGTGTACTCAAGGTCAGAGAAAGGCTGTCTTTAGAGTTTTTACACTTTATCTCCTCCCAAAAGTCAAAAACAGTCTTACATTACCTTGAAGTAGCAATGGGGCTAGCTTAAAAATATTGTTCTGTCTGAATTTTGAGTCAGGTGGCCAAAAAGATAATATGATAACTTCAGGAAAGAATTTTCTACTCCTTCATGCTTTCCAAGCTGATTCATTGTCTCTGCCTTNAACCTGATATGTCTGCAGACACATGAGACTTAATACTTCAGGAAAGGTTCTCAGACCCATGACACAGCCGTGATACCTTGCACCTCCCCTAGAGAGAAGTTGGGGTGACTAAGAAATGTCAAGCAGTTTCAGAGTCATAGTCTGTCTCATTTATAAATTTAAAATTGGGTTCTCTTTGAATGTCATACACTTTCCAAAACCTGCTGGAATTTTTAAGTATACTTTATAAATTTTTAAGGATTGTGTAAAATTTCTCATGGCATCTGGAAAATAAAGAGCCAGCATTTGTTTAAGATATCAAGCTAGTAATTTTCCATCAGAACAAATTCATCAAACTTTATGAGGCAAGGAAATATGCACTCAGCATATTTAGATACAAAGTATAAATATGGCTATTGATTAAAATCAGATTTTCACATTTGTGTTTCTTGTTTAGCTCACAAATTACTGGCAAAAAATATTGCTAGTTTTTTTTTCCAAGATAAAGTTTATTATTTGTTTCATTTTGTAGTATAATGGCATTCACTTCAGTGAGTGATATTTGGAATATTTTTAATGTTTTGTTGCAGAATTAAATCTTTAATAATAGAATAAGAAATAGGAAAAATTAGTTGCAAACTGTATATTTCCAGCATAAAATTTTTGAAAGTTTGGAGACCTAATAGTAACATTCATTTTGAGAAATTTGGCTAATTGAATGTGGATCTAAACAGATGCATTAGTCAAGGTATGCAAATAAAGAGAAGTGGATCTGAGCAAATTATTCCGCCTGTTCTGTTGTTTCCTCATTATAAAATTAACAGAGTAATGACCTAATACCTGTGGTAGACACATTTCTTGATGTACCTGAGAACTGAAAATGAAAAAATACCCCACCGTTCTTATCAGAATCAATCATAAGGAAAAGATTGGTTGACCTATTACGTCTTGGTAGATAACGATAAATTCTGTAACCACTGTGAACTCTCTTCTGCAAACCTGTGACCACCCACGTTGGTCCTACTTTGTAACAGTGGAAAACAGAGCAAAGCCAGTCCATCTGTTTCCACAGCTATTTCTCTTGCTTGTTACAGTGAACACAAATCATTAAAGTTTTTCTGAATACTTTCAATGTCTTCATTCCATTCCCACGCTCAGTTCCTTGCTTTTCCTTTGTTACTTGCTGGGAAATTGCATATTTTCTGAGATTGTTTTCCTAGTATGTCTGTGTTTAGGAGAGCAAAAGTGGGATCAATATACTCTTGGAGCAATGAAGCCCATCTTTATTCCTGGGAAGGTAAAAGTGAGGAAAGACATTAACCTGAATTGCTGCGATAATATGTTTATCGCAACTATGTTCTACTCTGCAGTGTGGTCATCTGCCTCACTAAAAGAACACAGAGAAATACAGTCAGAGGGATACTGGATTGGAAGGAAGGGGTAAGGAATAATCTACTGAAGGCAAAATATTTTCAGGTAAATATCAACAAAACAGTTGAAATAGAATAGATTGTTTCAATTGAAAAGGACCTACAGTGATCATCTAGTCATCTGCTTATTGCAGCGACAACAACCATTGCACTCAAGATAAGATCAAGTCATTTTAAAGAGATCATGTAGGAAAAGATGGCATATTGCCATTTGTTCAGGTCTCAGCAGAAAATGTGTTTGGTTTCCACTTGCCTAAAGTACATCTCATCAGTGCTTACATCCTGTCTGGACAATCAGTAGTAGACACCCACTACAACATCTCCTTTGTTTTCCATCCTCCTAATCCTCACCCAGAGGATCTCAACCACATCATTGCTAACTGTAAGAATGGTGTAATCAAACATCTCCCTTAAGTGTAGTGTGACACCTCCACCTTGCCTGCCCTGCCTATCCCTCCTGAAGAGCCCACAGTCCTCCATCCCACCTCTCCAGTCCTGGCATCCATTCCACTAAGTTTCACCAAGACCTAGTGTATTGTAGCTCCAGGAGCTTACCCACACTTACAGTTCATCCTGTTTGTTCTCACAGTGCCTGCATCACTGCACAAGCACTTCAGACATGCTTCTGAGACCCCAGTGCTCCTGAGGGCATTGTAAATGTTTCCACTAGCATTGACACACCCAGGCAATGCGATGCCAACTCTTGGCTTACCTACTGCTATCCTGTTGGTATCCCCTTCCCCACTGTGTCTAGTTTAAAGCCCACTTTAGGGGTCAGCTTATGCCCAAAGATCCATTTTCCTCACCAGGACAGGTGGTCCCTGTCAAACTCCTTTCAAGTCTCTTTAATGGTTTAAAGCCCCAAAGTTTTGGTGGAGATAAATTTCATACCATCCACTATAGTAATGGATGCTGATGACTTCAGCTTCCTCATACCAAGGTAAGACCTCAGCAGATAGGAATTATAGCTGGACAGGACAGGTAATGATGCTTTTCATTTCAGGTGATATGCTGGTCTGAGGTAGTGGAGAACGTGTTAGCCTTTTGCATTTGATAAAGTGAGGAAGCTATGCTACATTACCTAACTACATTTTATGTAGTTATGAAATCCCATCCCCTGCAGAGACACATGTTATTTGCACTGTCTTAAAATGCTATCCAAACTTGAGGCTTTTCATATTGGAGATGACAGATTATTAAAAAATTAGATTTTACCAATTTTCTTGTATGTGAACTGAAAGAAAGGAGCCATCCTCACATTGCTCAGTTACAGCAAAGGTCAGCTGAAGTTTGTGTCTGGTGTTTGAGTAGTGCTTGGCATTCTTTTCTTACCCTCTCTCTGCTCCATAAATCATCGCACACAGAAAGGTCAGGAACAGAGAGGAGGTAAGGTACCAGCTAAATAAGGAACAAAAGATTCCTTTCCTTCTGGAAATCATCAGAGCAGAAAGGGAATTTCTAGAATCCTTTTGAAATAGGAAAGAAGACCTGAAATAGTTAAAATATTTGGACTATGCACTGCACAATTCAGTTGCTTGGAATTATCTCATTTCCTTGAATAATAAGGGAATGAGCTTTGTGTAAAGCTGTCCAAAGACAGAAAATAATTACAGCTGACATTTTTTCTTTTAATTTTCTTCTACTTACAGTGTGTGTTTTTCCCTTCCCTCCACCTTAATCCGACCTAACTTTTGCTTGTGTTCTTCATTATGGGAAAGGACAGAGGAGAATCGAATAAAGGACAGTTGTTGCCATGTTCTTCACCTGACACAATAATTTTTAATCAGCTATTTTTAGACTTGTACCTTCTTCAAAAGGATTGAGCCAAAACTAACCTCTAAATTTTATATTAAATAAGAACAGGATACCTTCAGGAAAAATAGTGACAAAGAAAAATAGATTTTCCGTTGTTTGTCTCCTTGCTAAGTTTAGAGGGTTATTTCAAATTAATGAAAGTTTTGTTAAATAGTGCTTTTGGACAGTTTGAGGCAGAAGCTGGTATCAAACTCAGGATGAATTCATTGAAGCTGCGAGCCTGAAACATTTTGCTCATAGAAACTGGGCAGCTTCCAGCAGATGTTTTTAGGGTTATGGGGAATCTGGAAGATTTCCTGACTTTTTTTCAGACGTTTCTACTGTTCTGTGAATAATATCAAAGTGGTCAAACAAGAAAAACTTCAAGGAAATTATTATGTCCGTGCTTATTTGAATAAAGGAATGAACTACTGCCTATTCATCATCCACATCCACTGCCTTTTCACAGTGACTTTTATGGGCAATCTAAGTCTTATTTATCCAACAAATAACCTTGTTAACCTTGACTAGATATTCATAGGCTGAAGTTCAGGAACTTGCAATTCTTGATCATTCCATTCACTGTTTTATACCTTTTTTCATAAAGCATCCTTAGTCCTGCTCAAAGAATTTATGTGGTGAAGGAAGAAAGACATTTTTAATAAGGATAGACTGTGTCTGATAGTAAGGTTGGAAGTATTAAAATATACTTCTCTATTCTATGACACTGTCCTATCCTATTGCTTTAGAAAAATTATAGAATATTTGTGAGAGGTGTGGACCTGGTGAGAAGTCTCACACCTTCCTTTTATTTGCAAATTTGGCAGAAGACTGTTTTTCATCAGCACAAGTTATAATAATGAGAAAATAATATAAACATTTATTAAACTCCATTTTTGTTTAACTTCAACAAAGTATTTATTGTTACTTCAGAATATAAAGAGCCTTTAAGAGTCCACATTTGCAACCTGTGAAATTGAGTGTTGAGCAAATGTAAACAAATGTGTAGAAGAGAATACTTAAAGTAGAGAAAACAAATGTTTCTGATAGAAAATTTTAAGACCTTCTTTTCAGAACAAGATCTGTAGAGGTGTTCACAGAACTTGTTAAATTGTGAATGTTCTTTTAGAGACTATGGATGCAAATTAAGTACTTCAAACCTATACACCTATAGATTGGTAAAATATGTTATGTTCTAGATAAGTTAAGAATAAGCACTGATGAACAGAAATTATTTCAGAAGATTTAATTGACTTTGTAATTTAGAAGAACTTTATGAAAGAACAACAAATAGTTGTAAATAAACATGGTTTCATTAGGACACAAGCTGCAATAATTAAATTCTTACACTGAGAAAAATTAAAACATGTAGGTGAGGGAGAGCAAAAAATTTGAAAACGAAAACTTTGAAGTCATTCTTTTCCTTAGTGCCTTCTTTTTCCAAGTCAGGTTCTTCCTTTCAGACTTAATACACAAAAATTTCCAGACTACAACAAACTTCTCAGTGCTATCTAACCTCAGAAAGAAATCTCTTTTCATCCCCTTCAAGCTGCAGCTCTGATCCCTTTGCCAAGGTTCTTGTCTATAGGTACCAGGCTCCTACGTCCCAGATGAGATTTTCTTCTCACTCAACACCTCTCAAAGTTGGGAAGGTCCTCTTCCAGAGGGGCTCTAGCAAGACTCTGTTGATAACAATCTGAGACTAAAGAAATAAATCTGCTAACAGATTGCACTGTAGACAGGAACACATTTAGGAAAATATTTCCTTAATTTCTCCTGGAACATAAACTCAGAAATTATATAATGAGCACAGTTTACCTTTTCTTAGACAGGCAATAATTTCTTAGAGGTATGTGCAACCCAAACTTAAATGAGTTGAGTGAGCAGTCTTATTTAACAGGCTGGGAAAAAGTTAACTACACATTCTGCAGAACATGCTTAGAATATCATGACAAAAATAGTTTTGACACTGCTGCTTATGCTATGTGTCAGGTGAGGAAGAATTCTCCTATTCCAACATTTAGACAAATGAACAAATCTACTATACTTTCTTTCAGACATCTTCCTTTTAAGCAAGAAAGTTGCACAGGCACTGAAGTAGTCTCAATGCTGAAATTATTTAGCTAACAAGATATACTTCATAATATAAAGCAGTGCAAAAATTCTGGAGAACAGATGCCAGTGCTGTGGAGCAAGTACAGCAATTATCAGATAAATGACTGAGGTTATATTAAACAGCTATTCAGAAAAAAAAAACAAAAAAACAAAGGGGGAAGGTATATTATAATCCCTATATCTTGACTGGAAAGATTAGAAGAAGCTAAGCATAAAACTTGTAAGGAAGGCTTGCAGTTCCTATGCTCAACATTGCTTTTAATTGTTCTCCTCTTATGTCTGTAAAAAATTAAAATATAGTAAATTTAACCCTTTCTATAAGCTAAGGGTGTGTGGATATCCTGGGGCGGAAAGAGGATGCAACAATTAGGCAACTGATTTTAACCTTCTAAGCTAAGATCATTTATGCAAAGCTGTTGCCTGAAATGAATTTTCAAGGCTGACTATTTAAAGATTAGCAATAGTTTAAAAATGAAAGATCTGGCTTAACCTTTGCTGTATAGAGCACGTGAATGATGATACGAATAAAGACAGGAAAAACTGAGAGCATTCAAAGATGTTTTAAACTAAAACAAAGAAAATAACCACTTGAAAGTATAGAAAGTATATGTCAGTGGTTATTACTTAAGGTTTCCTGGTTTTGTTGGGTTTTTTTTTGTACAGTGCAGTCTCTTACACTTACCTGTGATGTTGATGACAGAACACAAAACCAGCTCAGAAGTACAGCACAGCTCACAGCAGCCTGACTTGGAACTCTAAACTTCAAAAGGGCTAAGACTGAATCAATCAATCGATCATCTCCCTCTAGCTTTTTGGACACTCACGTGTCTTACACCATATAAAGATCCAGGGTGGAAGAAAATGTTACCTTTTCCATTTTATTATCTCAATTGTTCCCAGTGGTATGGGTAAAGCATTACACACTGACAGCCTCCTACACTTTTGCATGTTGAGAGGACACTTGTGTTAATTTACACATGCTTGTACAGATTTCTTCTCTGTCACATGTCACATGTGCCATGTCAAGGCTCCTCCAAGATCAGCATTGTGACATGAATGGCTAATTCAGGAAAAACAGTGGAATCATTTACACAGATCAGTGGTGTTTTCTTACATATTTTACAGGAGAATTCAACTAATTCAGAGCAATTTGAAAATCACTGGGGTTCATAGTAGGCTCCCTTGTAACACAATGGAATTACAGTTAACTTGGAAACAATTTCCTTGTGTGATATTTTTTATTTATTTACTTTAAAAATATATTCTTGCAACCGCAAGAAACATTTTTCAATTTAGTTTTGAGTTTTGTATTTTAAAATAGAGAAGATAAATGAATGACTGTTCTATTCATGCTGCTTCTGTTTGATCTCCTACTTCAACGCCCTGTAGCAAAAAAAAAAGAAAAAAATCCCAAACCTATAGTGCTCCCATGGGCAACAAAAGCTTGAAAAGAAGCAGCAACATGTTGGTAATAAAAAAATTTCAAAGGGCCATATTTCAAGCTGTGGGAGTGCAAGGAACATAATTTCTTATATAAAATGCACATCATCTCTTGTGAATGGCAGCTCTGGAGACTGCATATGCTCCTCTCCTACTTCATAGGAATTATCCAGCCGATATAAATGAAGGCAGTTTTGATAACTAACTTAATAAAATTCCAAAGAGTAGGGGTGGGCAGCTCAAGCTGAAATTTTAAGATTTCATGAAGGAGGGTGAATGGTGGGAGAAGGAGGAATGTCAGTTTTGCTACAGAGAGAAAATTAATTTCTTTAGTTTGGATGAATTCCAAGCAGAGTTACAGTAATTTTACAATCCTTTTATTTCTTATACAAAGCAAACAGTTTTCTTCTGTTTACTTAAGCACACTGAGATGAAAAAAAGTCCAGAAGCTTACAAGACCACAGCTGTCTGCTCTTCAAATGCTGGTTCAACACTTTGATGAAGGGTAGTGTTGTTTGTTTTCTGTGCACTGCGGGTTAAAATGAAGCACGTTGTTCACAGGACATAATTTCTCTAGGGATGGTGCTTCCTGGTTGAATTAAAAGATAAATAAAAATTCATAGTTCATTAAATTTATTTTTACCATATCCCAAATACTTTGATATTTAGTCTAAATCGGGGCTTGATTCCAGAGACCTTCAAGTCAGGCAATATGATTCTTTAAAATTATAAGTAATTAAGAGTAAATTTATGACAGATTAAGGTCTTTTTCAATTTCCCTTCTTCATATATTTTAAAGACCTTGTGCTCTGAATCACTACTTTCATCACTTTTCATCATCCAAGTGTGTAGTCTTGACACAGATGGTCTTGATTCATGCCACCCTTTCCAGTGTTTTCATTATGATTACTTGACCAATTAAGAGCTGATTACATGAATAGGGCTTGTTATACCAGCTTCTGTCACTCACCTTCCTGTTTCTTCCTTCTACACTCTTTATTTTCCTTATCCACATGAAATTCTATCTCAGTCAGTATAGGAAGGTTCTCAACAGAGTTCTTCGCAGCCCTGTTTATTCACCTCTGCAGTCCAGGCTACCATGAGGAGTAAGGGAGAGCTCTTTTCTATGAGGGTAATGAGACACTGACACAGGCTGCCCAGCAAAGTGATGGATGCCAAGTTTTTGAAGGACAGGTTAGATGGGACTCTGAGAAATCTGATCTAACGCAAGGGGGAGGGGGGAGAGGAGGACATCGGAACCAGATAATCTTTAAGGTCTCTTCCAACTAAAATAATTTTGATTCTGAGTTTCTATTTGATTTGTGTAGCTCAGGACCTGAGCAAGAGTAATCTTAAATGAGACTGGCCTGTCATTTGCATAAAATGTAGTACTTAATCCCTGGAAAAAATAGGTGAAGAGACCAACCGTTCCAAAAGGGACCATGCTTGTGTGGTCTTATATAAATCTTATGTCAGGTGAACCAATGACAGCTTGAGGACTGGATGTAACTGTGTAGCTCCAACAAACCTTATTTACTAGAAACTCAATAAACAGACCTTTTTTTTCATGGTTTTGTGGAAAAACATTAATGTCAAGAGGGCTCTGAATAGCCCGTATTTATCCTCTCCTCAGCTGAGCTGCTTTAGAGGCTTTGAATCTCAACGCTTTGTGTTCATAGATATTTTTGGTGTAAGAAAAGTAGAAGTGACAGATGGGGTAAAGTTTATAATAGTGGAGTTTTGGAAGCACTATCATTATGTAAAACACATGTATCTTACATCTTTAACTTTTAAGAAATCTCAGTATCAAAGATATATACCTAAATGTATACTAACCTACATAGATATTGGCATATATATATTGATGGTAATTCAAGGAAGGTGCTTGTCATGCACCAAAGCCCATAAGTAAGAAGTGATATAACCAATACTGCACTTAGTTCTCTGTATGATTCATCAACAAATTTTTTGTTGGGGAATGTTGATTCTGAAACAGTCATCTATACACTTAGGGAGACAATACAAATTTGTGCTCATTGTAGGAATTGTACTTTCAGATAATATGGACATTCAAGTTCAGCAACGATGCTTTTCTTCACACTAAAGGAGGAGAAAAAGTAAATCAAAGTATACATTCAGCAGTCTCCACAGGAAGTCTGTTACTGATGTCCTTAGAACACATCACTGATGTCCCTTTTTTATAGACTGGCAGGTGTGAAGGACATGTTGTGGAGCTTACTTGTAAAACAGTATTTAAACTAAAACTGCTGGGTAGACTGGAATGATGTGAAGGGAAAGACTTTCTGTGCTCTTCTAATATCATTATCTCTTCTGATTAGGTTATAATGTAAATATTATTGAAGACTCACAGCTTATCTGTAGTATTGACATTCCCAACACTGACATTCTCAGGTCAATATACTAAAATTATAATACACTTCCTGTGAGTGTAAGAATAAAATTACCCTGCTTTCTATACATAAAACTTAATAAAAAAAAAGAGAAAGGGTATGAAAAATAATTCTTCAAAAAAGCAGTACTTGAAAGTAAGCCCTTGGATAACAAGTTTCTTCACAAACTGCAAAAAATTGGAGATACCGAGTTCCTTGTACTAGAGGAAGAAGTAAATGGATATCTAGGAGATTTTTGGAAGACAGGAGAAATGCAAGGGGAAAACAAATTTTATTTGATGTGGGAAAGTTGGGATATTGTTCTGTAAGCATTCGTAAACATATATAAGGCATACTTCTTCTGAATTAGTTTTTTTTTAGTATATGAGGTGGCTATGTAGATGAGGAAAGCATTGGCTCTTGTTTACCCTGTGTTAGGGGCATCTGGTCTTTCCCTTCTGGCACTAGGTCCCACTGCCAGGGTAGCAAATTGCACTCAAGGGGTAGAGCTGGTGGAGGGTCATTGCTCTACTGCTGTCATACCAATCAGGTTCATCAATGGGGCCTGCAACCTCTTCCTTCACCCCTCCTTCCCAGGGTTTTGGCTTCCAGTGCTCAAGGCCAACTCGGATTTAATGCAGCTGTTGAATCTTGGATCAGATTTCTGGGAAAGATGTGGATGTCAGAGTTTTGAATGAAGCAAAGTTCTGGCCTCCCTTTGTTTGGAGCAGCGTTGAAGATTTCTCATCCAAGCTACATTATCGATGTATCTGTGCCTGATCATGTACCCTGTTCATTCTGAGCCTGACCCATAGACTTGACTTTCCAGCTTGACCTCAGATGTCCCTTGTCACCATGGACATGTCTAGTGTTCTGGTCACATTCCTGATTACCATCCTGTATTCTGATTTGCTATTCCTGTTCTGTTATGGGACTGCCTTTGTTAGTGAGGGCACGGCCCTGCCAGTTTTGTTGTCTCAACTCCCAGTTTTCCTTCTCATCTGGAGAATAATCAACCTTGCTTCTCCCTAACAGCACTCTCAGACAATCTAGTCAAATTATTTGCTTTCAGTATTCCCTAGTTTCTCCTTTTGCTCAACAAACAAGCTGTCCTTGTCACTCTTTCTTTGCTCAACATATTTTGCAGATTTTTCACCCTTCTATGGTCTTAGAATCTTAGTTTTTCATTTTGGACATTGACCCCAGTAAACTTGTGTTTTCCTGTCTTTTGATATCTTCCACCAAGAAGCAGTCCTAGAATCAGAGAATGCTTTGGGTTGTAAGAGACCTTAAAGATCTTATAGTTCCAACTATCTGGCCACATTCAGGGTTCCCCTTGGCTACAACAGGTTGTTCAGACTCCCATCCACATTTCTACCATACTTTTTGGATTTGGGAGTAGATTTGGCCCTCTGCCTGTATACTTTAGCAACTTGCTTAAGAAATGTTTCTAACATAGCTTCCAACATGTTTTAGAGTCAGGTTTGTGAGATATAAAATCGGTTGAAAATTTACTCTCTCTCTCTGGGCTTAAACTACAGAACAATTATATGAAATTCTACTGTCATCTGGTTACTTAGTAGTGCTCTCTCCAGTAGATATTGAGGCAAATTCTGTGTAATATTTTTTTAGTTAATAACTGAATGATGCAGTACATTGCACTCCACACGTTTCCGGGCAATACTAAACTGACTGATAATCAAAGGGAAGAGCTGAAATGAGGATGTAAGTAAGGTGGAAAAACGGGCTGACGGGAACCTCATAATTTTCAAATGGAATTGCCAAGATCTCCACTTGGGGAGAAATAACCCCATGGATCAACAGAGATTATGCCTCATTCTAATTATTCTAGCAGCATGCAATTTTTAGCAAAATATTGATTATAATAATATGTGCAATAATGTGTGTATAGATAAGCATCTGTGATATTCCATTGCAACACAGAATACTGTATCTAAATCATTATGTATTAAAACTTGAGCCAACAAATATTCATGCACTTTTAAAATTTTTAGTCTTTCAGTTTACAACTTTAATAATAACAACCTCACAAAAAAGTGGGGTTTTTTTTTTCCAGTCTGAGGTTAGTAGCTTCTTAATTGCTGAGTACTTTCAACAGGATAGTACTTAAGCAGAATTATGGCAGTGCATATATTGGCTTATGTGTAGTTCAATACCATTGCTTAACAGATGTCTGATTTAATTATAGGCACCTCATATACATTTTCATTGGAGTCATGAACCTACCTCTATGGTCTCAGCATTTCTAAGCAACATTGCAGTCAACTAGTGTAGTAGAAACTCATAAAAGATCAGTTTTCTTCTGCACTCTCCTTTCCCCTTCCATCTCCCAAAAAAGCGGTAACTCAATAACATGCCTTTCCTTGTCAGCTAGCTGTATGTCCATCCTTGTAATTGCACTTCAAAATGTTTTTGTTGTACGGCTAAAGGAAGGTCATGTTTGATTGAAACACTGGTTGCATTTCACTATTGGATGAGTTGTTGCTAATATATTTAATTTCAGCTAAATCACTACACAGATGAGGCTCTCAGTGGGAACATAATATTTTTTTCTTAAGTCTTCAAGATGCTGTGCATGCAGAAGGTGTGAACTGATTTTTCAGTGTTGCTCTGTGATAAGGGTGCTAAGGCACGAATGGAGAAACTGAAGAACTATGCTTTCTGTTCTACCTTGAAAAAGGGATGACTGTCTCAGGTTCTCCATTTGTGAAGTGAATACCATATACTTGCCATTTTCAAAAATAAGCTCAGATATTACTGTAAAAATGTAACATGTTCTCTACAAAATTCAAATTAACTAATAACCTAGAATACTTCAGTATCCATTCTTCTAAGTTATACTTCAGTAGCTGTTTTCCTACTTCAGCTTATTTTTTTTATTCTGAAACACTTCAGGAAAAGGAGAACAGGAATGTGTTTCTGTATGCATGAAGTTTAAGCAAAAGAGAACTACTATGAGATTTATCAGTACCAGAGAAAAAGAAACTACTCATTACTCAGGAAAAAACCCTCAATGATACTGCGAAGATGGTGGAGGCTGAGAGGGAGAACGTAAATCCTTTAGAGTTCATTTTATTCAGTTCTATTGTATAAGCAGATTGAGAATCTCAGCAGTATGTAAATCAGTGTTTTACTAAAAGAGTAGAAAGAAAAATAAAGCAGCATAAGTGTAAGGAAGCAAAGTATTTGCTAGTATAAACTAGTATTTATTACATTTATATTATTTGGAACCAAGAATTGTGAATCCCAGAATTTAAACAGCATGAGAATATGGCTACATCTTTTCCCTCCCTTCCTGGGTCCTCTTATTTAATCCTTTTTGTACCCACAAAACCATAGAATTGTAGAATACCCTGAGTTGGAAGGGACCCACAAGAATAATCATGTAGCCTGCACAGAATAGGCATGTTAATTGGATAAAGTGACTGCAGCATGAGACAATAAAAGGCTTAAGTGCAGTATGGTGCCTTGTGTGAGGATTTCAAAGGCACTGTCACTATATGAAGTAAATATGGACTGTGGTGCACGGGTACTGGAACATAAAATGCTATTGCTGCAGTCTGCAATTCTACACTGTCAGACTGATTTTTGTTGGTGTTGTATTCTCAGAAAGTATCACCACTTCAACCACTTTCAGTTCAAGTGAATGGAAACTACACATAGCTGAAAAACCAAATGACACAAAAGCATTGCAATTTAAAAATGAGATGACAGAGATTCAAGTAAAGGTATTTACTTTGTCATATCTGTCACAAACTCTGTGAGTCATGCAAGTGAACACAGATTCCCTGTTAAAAAAACTTCAAAAAACAAAACCACACAAATACTTTCCCCTGCTGTTTCTCTTCCGCTATATGTCCATATGAATGTGAGCTCTTCCAGTCTAAGACTATCTTATGTGGTCGTCCACATTGCTAATAATGAGATCTTTCATTTCTTTAAACCACCTTTGCACATCAATCAAGAAAATCCACAACACATTGTTTATTTTACCAGCACTTATAACACAACAGTGATGATAAGTGTTGTATACTTCGTAATTCTGAGGGAAGCTGAACCAAAATGAAGAATTTATTCTAAGTCAGAGAAAGATATACATTTACCCAGAAATATCAGGTAAAAGAGAGATTAAAAATTTGGAAAGGAGAGAAATGAAATTTCACGTATACCCTATCCCTAAATTACCAATGGACATAAGGATTTAGGCCCCTTTTATTTTAGTGCTCAAAGGTTACAGAAATGTGTTTAAATGTTCACTTAAGACCACTGGGTTAAAATAAAAATAATATAGGAATGGTAACTTGTACCTGATACCAAGGAACCAAGAATTTGCTTAATTGAATTTGTAGGTCAGACCCTTCTGCTCATGTCAATTTACCATTGATGACAGTGAAGAGGGGAAGGGAACGGTGGGAAAATTTCACATTTAGAGTTATGTGGAGATGTTTTCACTCAGATTAAACTGGGACTCAAAAGTGGCTATTTATATGCATGAGACCAACACAAAGTGCATATTCTGCCTCAGGATTAAAGCATTTAGTTTTTCAAGAGGGAATAGTTCATTGATCAATGCTTTATGCCCACATTTCTCATGTTGATAGAGCTTTGCCCATGAACTCTCATTAGATGTCCTGATTCCAACTTAAATGTGATTTCAATACCAGCAGTACGATGTCATGAAAGAATCGCTCCATATATTCATTTAAATACAGGTCAAAACTAGGTCTATATTAACAGCATTTCATCATCAATAACATGTGCCACTAAGATGAATTGATGCTGAAGACAGCAATTTCTAATCACTAATAATAATGTTTGCAATTAATTGTATGTACAGCTAAGAGTATCTCACTTTGTTTGCTAAGGCAATTTTGCTAAACCAAGTAATTTTACTGCTAAATACAAACATTGGAAAAGTTGTGCCTGTTAGCATGACTAGTTTCACTTGTCTAATATATGGTCTCACAGTTAACTAGTCTGATAATTTAATTTCATGCTACAACTGCTTTTTGCTGAATTTTTGATATAAAGCAGATTAAAAGTTTGACATTAGAACACTTCCCCCAAATATATTTCACTTTCCTGATCATCTTCTGCCATAGCAGTACAAAACTGGCATTTTACAGTAATTTTTTTCATTGAAAAAAAAACCAAATAGGCAAAATGAAACATGGAACTCATTGGTTGCAGCGTTCCAAAACAGCTAAAAGGTTTTTTATCAGGCAACACTCAGTGATTTATTGGCAATTGTGTGGCTAAATTCTTACACTGATCTGAATTCACTCATTTCATTATACACTCTTTTAACAAGTTCCTGCCAAATATGATGTGACTAAGTTGTAGAGCTATGGTTCAGGAACTAATTCACACTTATTATTGCAGTACATGCCATTTCACCCTTCAAAGGTTAGTTTCAGTGTACATTCAAGTCTAAATCCCAAATCTCCCACTAATAAACACTAAAATATGCTTAATATACTCAATATGTATGTTTCTGCAGGTAGAGGCTCCCTGTCATATTGCAAAGGTATTGGACTTGATACCAGAGTAATATATTCACTTCAGCTGTGAGTCACTACTGTGTGCTGCAGCTGACCCATGAGCTGCTGCCGAGTTCTGTACCTGAGAGCCACAACATTTCACAGACACCAGCTCTGAAATCCCTCTGACTTGATATTCATCTTGATTTGTTTTAATATAAAGCCCAGTGTTAGAAATAAGCTACCTTTGAACAATTTTGTAGAAGGTTAAATAGTGTAAATAGATCTGTATTTTTAGGACAACAGCACTACATCATCAGAAACCATTCTGACAAATAAAAAGCTATTAGTCTACCAAAACTGTAATGAGATCATGATTAATAAACACCTCTGAAAGGTCTGCATCAAAGTCAAGGCTTTTCTGTGATAAATGTAAACATGCAGACCTTACTTTGCCAAAAGC
The DNA here is from genome assembly GCA_013397245.1 of Thryothorus ludovicianus. Lineage (NCBI taxonomy): Eukaryota > Metazoa > Chordata > Aves > Passeriformes > Certhiidae > Thryothorus > Thryothorus ludovicianus. The sequence goes on along the minus strand of VZTB01009528.1, from coordinate 89,092 downwards.
TGTGTGTTATCCAGCTCTACTGATTGATTTGTTCATTAGACTAATAAATAATTTATCACCTTGAAGAGGACAATTCGTTATACAGAGAGCATGAACAAGTAATTTTAAGCAGCCAAATCTTTAGAAGAATTAGTAGTACTAACTGGGCCATGAAGTCTGATGCCATGAAGATGCAGAATCCAGACTAGCATAAAAACAAAAAAAATGTTATAAAAATAGGCAATTTCAGATAGCTTCTAAGCATTTGCCTGGAGGAATTCACAGTGCAGATCTATGAGAAATCTCATGTCATATTATCTTTAGGTCCTTTTAACTATCCTGCCCTAGAAATTATGGTCAACTGTGAGCTTTCTTAATAGTAGGCACAGAAAAAAATTAAAGTTTGTAATACACCCCATTTTCTAAATTAGGGAGAAAGTCTGCAAGATTTACAATATTGATTATTTTATTATATGATTTTCTTTCCCAAGTGTCTATATGATTTTTCCTACCAGCAATTGATAGAAAAATAATCATATACAAATCAGGCAGAATGGGCCTTTTCTCCAAGTGTAGGAACTATCATTGCAAAAACTAAATTGCAACCCATTCTCTAGAATTTCTCATGCATTAAAAGTTATAAAAAGGTGGACATAAGGACAGTTGTATCATGACAAAATATTAGGGGATAAATTAGACACAATTACTCATCACACTTTCCCCTAATATGAACACAAGAGACTATTATTTTTATTATTATTATATTAGCTATATAGCTTTTTTTGTAAACCTTTAAATGGATGTAATAGTCCCTTTGTTGAAGATGGAAAAAAGCCTACAAATTAGTGTCATTGTAATTAGATGTGTAACATGTTCAAGTAAAAAGATTGTTCAACTTCATTCATAAAATTGATAGCACCACAGCCTAAAGCCATTTAGCCAAGTTTTCTACCTCAGTCATGCGCAACAACAGAGATATTTTTATTTTTTTTTTATACTATTTATTTCCCCCAGAAATAAAAATGCACTGTAGCTTGGATACTCCATTACAAGAGGGGATAATGACCTGCTGTGTTTCATCCGCAGTGGAAGTCCTTGTTTCCTTGGGAATTAGTATCTACAACAGCGAGCATATCACCAGTTTGGGAATACCAAGAAGTCTAGCTCAAAATAACAAACCAGACACTTTTTCTGTCATCACTTACTACTTTATTGAATCTCACAGATATTTCCTTGAAGCAATGGTTCTGAACAGCATTATATTGTGTTGCACATTGCAACACTTGTGACTGTAAGAGTGTGATGATCAAAGATTGTGTTCTTCCTTTTTTTTTCCCTGAATCACGGCTCTTGCTTGGGGAAGAAAGGGCTGGTTAATACTGCTCTTTGTGCTTTTTCTGTCATTATCCTAGAGTTTGATCTTCAGGTTCAAGTGCAGTGTATTCATTTCCATGGCTATAGCTGAAGCTGATGAAGTTGTTGCATACTCAAAATAGCAGCAGGATGACTCAAAACTGGGATACTTCATACAGATGCTCCATATTGCCATTTATATGACTTCTACCTTCATTCAGGGAGACACACAAAGGCAATGCCTCAAAACAAGATGCTGTAGAAGTATGATTTGTACAGAATCCAGAAGAATAATGTCAGGAAAAAGATAGAGAAGTCAGGTGGTCGAGCAGAAGCTGATGATCTCCTTCAGATCCAATGAAGCTTCAGGGAACTAAATCCCTGCAGGGTGCAGGAATTTTAGTGCAGGGTGAGGTAACTATATCTGGTGGAATTATTCCAGAAATTTTATGACACAGGCAAACATTGTTATCCAAAACCAAAGCTAAGACACCTCCTCCTCTTATGTATCCCTGTGAAAAATGTGGCCTCTTGGGATGAATCCTGTTTGCTTTTATGAGCCTTCATTGACTCTATGAATGTCACTAATGTGACTCTATGAGTGTCACTAATCGGATATGATGCAATAGGCAGGATAAGAAAAAGGAAAACAAATTTAGTATCAATATTGAAAAAAATCCGAACACCTACTGTATGACAGCATGTTGAATTTCCTCTGATGTGCTTTAATTAAGTATAAAAGTTAAGGTTTTTCCCATTATGAAAAAATATTTAATGAAACTGTGTTTGCCTGGTGAATATCTTCCATATCTTCCATAATGTTTTATTTTCATATACTACTTCTTAGTTATTAGAGAGAGAGAGAGAGAAATAAAGAAAAAGAACTTTATATCCAAGGAATGTGACCATGGAATGAGAAGAACAAATTAAACTCTGAACAAAGGTTTCCTCCAAATAAGCCACAGTGCAAGCAGTAACCAACAAGAAATGGGATATGAGCTTATAAGAAGAAAGCTTTGCTTTATTGATTTTTTTTCCTTTGCCCCAATTAGGTTAGGTAGATTCCATTTATCTGCTGACTTAAATAGATATGAATGTGAACTCTCTAAGGTATTCCTAAGAAGTTTTCAGTAAAAATGTTTCCATATCACTGCACTAAGAGGGTTTGGAGGTAGCTGACAGCTGCGGGTATATAAATTAAATGGAATATTATTGATGTATTCAGAAAAAAACCAAATAAAAAACAAAACAAAACAAAACAACCAAGCCAAGCCATTTTTTCATCAAACTTTAACTTTCCAAAATAGTTAAATAGTGTAAAAACAACATTGTATCATATTTTTTAGCTCCAGATTTATGACGACTATTTGTAAATCTACAAAGTAAAATTATTTGCCTTTAGACTGATCCACATACTGTGTTCACAATATTTTATATATACAACAAGTATCTCAAAATTAGTGTCTCCACAATTAGGGTTTTTTTTCTGAACTGGTGAGCTTGTCCCTGAACCCAAGTGGGCAGCTATCCATGCCAAAATTATTATGGCCAGCTCTGGAAATAGGAGAACCTGATAAGTGAAGTCCTGATCCTAAAAGGAAGGGATGGTTGAGAAGCATGAAGCATTTGTGTTTTTTGGCAAGTTTCAACAGAATGATGTTTTAATTTTATCCTATAGAAAGGAAGCTCAACCAGAGCTGAGTTTCTTGGTGATAACAGCAGAATTTGGTGCCTGGAGAAGTGCCCCAATATCAAATGGCTTTGCATTGAGAAAGGATAAATCACTGTCTCTGCATGCAAGACATTGAGCGCTTCAGATGCCGCTGAGTGGCAGAAAGAGGCAAAATACTTCTCTCATCCCTGCCAAATTGTGTGAAGAGGCAGCTCTGAGAGCTCTGGGGCTGGCTTGGTTGTCACTGAGAGAAGATGGCGAGCTGGGGAAGGCAGCTCAGTGAAACCCCATCATGGTCTGGAAGATGGAGGTTTTGTGGTCAACAGTGATTGCTTTGTGCAATAAGGCAGACAGGAGATAAGGAGGTGGGAGGGGTTTCTCCTGAGTCACTCCGGTCATGATATTCAAAACAACTAAATTTGGGAGAAAGAGAAAAGTCTGAACACTGTCCTTGGTTGGGACTGAAGTGAAAATCACACAGTGAAAGGCAGTATAAGCCCTTGAAAAATGAAAGGGCAGTATTTCAGAAGTGAGGTTGTGAAAACCTTTATCATCAGAGCTTGAGAGAAACGTCACTAGATAAAATTAACCCCTTGCATTCCACATGAGAGAGGGCAAGTTTGGTAAGAACTGCTCATTATCTGCTGAATTTCTCTGGAGAAAAGGGACGATAAGAAGAATCAGTTTAGGGAACACCAGTCCTGACCTCCTAATCTACCTGCTTCCTCTGTTTTATATAACTGCATTGCTTCCTCTGAGGAGTCTCTCATCTCTGCTCCATTCAGGCTGTAGGGGTGGCTGAAATGCCATCTGTAACATGCACTGCCACTTGCTTTTCTGTGGGATGAATACTGAAACAAAAGAAGACCTCTACAGTTCTGCTCTATAACATCTTTTAATAACCCACTAATAACAACAGTGTGATAGCAAGAGACACAGCATTTACTCTTTCACAGATAGAACAGCTAACTACAGCAACCTGATGGTCCTTACAGACCATTCCAGTCTGCAACAGACAGCTCTCATGTTGTCATTTCACTGACACTGGTTGTGGAACTAATGCAACTTAAAATACTTGAATACTTACTTCACATACACTTAAACAGGCCAATGAGTGCTCTGTTTATTTATTTTTCAGGAATTTTTAGCATCAAGAATAAAGGGGATTTTTTCCTTTGGTTTGGGTCAGGCTTTGGGTCTTGGAAAAGGCTGTGCATTAATTCTGCATGCTTGCTAAATTAATTTTGAAAGCAAGGATATAGTATTATTACAGCAAGTTTGCTGGTAAAATGTGATAAGGACAATGCTGCTCTTCCAGCTATCTGCCAAGGACTCTGGACAGCAAGAACATACCTGATGTGCTGTTGCAGAGGCTTAGCAAAAAAAAAAAGGGGGGGTTTTTTTTAGAAATATTTGTTTTAACTCAGTGGCTTACACAGCTTGTGGGAATGAAAGCACAAAGGTTACATTTCTTGATGTTCTTCCATCTCTCAAAAATGCTCAAAGCTCCTTCCCTGTTCCCTTCTTAGGAGGCTGTAAAAATAGACACCCAAAGAGTATCTATTATAATGAGAAAACAATACATTTCATTTAATATATTTAGATTTTTAAGTGATTTTTTTTTTTGTTATATTGCAGTCATGCTTAGAAATGGATTAGAAATGGATTTCACTGTAATTATGTTTAGATTTACCAGCCAATTCCATTGAATGGGAGACCATGGAGGTCACTGCACTGCAACTTCTGGGTATTGCAGACATTTTAAACATCTGGCTCTGCATTATTAGAATTGTCACATGGAACTAGAGAGCTTTGAACACCTATTATCATTCATGCAGGTTACAACTGATGAGATGAGATGTGAGTGGATTTAGAGTGATGTTTCCCTTTTCTCTTTTCTTTTTTTTTTCTCCTGAAAGAATACAGCACATAAACATTGTGTACTTTTCCTGTCAATAAAAATTTGAAATTAGACAGTCTTAGAACATAAGATGTTTGATCCCTTACTATAAATTGTACACCATGAGTTACTTGCTGAGCTTTTTTAAGCTGATTCAATAAATACCAAAAATGCATAAAGCATTTGGAATAAAACCAGCTTTTCTTTCCTTTTCTGATTGCACAGATTTTCATACCCCCAAAAGACTCCTTTCCTACAGGGAGTATAGAAGCCTTTATACGTTCTATATATTTTTTTATGTTTTATATCTTCTTCTTTGTGTGATTTATTCTTCATTTAATATATAGTTTCTTCTTTTCCTATTATATATATATATATACATATATATACGTATTTAAATAAACTTTCATGGACTTCACTATGTTTAATTACTATTGACTTAAAAACTCTTGCCAGACTATATAGCTCTGATAACCTGAGCTTAGTTAGGACTTTAAAGAGCATCTAGAGAGAACAAAACCTTGAAAAGTGTTTATGGCAAATGTGAAGATCACAGATATCTATTCCTAAGAGAAATAAATGGATGAAAAGTGAATACTGAATACTAACACAATTTAATTAACACAGATTTCATTTAGCTTAGTCATGTTCTTGCATTGGAGACGTATTAGAGCCAATTGTAATTCTGAAATAAAATTTTACTTATTTACTCTAGTTCTGGGAAAAACTCAACTTATCTTTAGCCTAAGGAACCTAACAGGTTCCAGACTTTATTTCAGGGTCCAGTTTTTCACAGAAGGATGTATATTGTTTTAGGACATTCTGCATAGGACAGTTTATCTGAGAATTTCTGGAAGAGAACTACCTCCCCAGAAATAAGGGGTGGTAATGTGCACATGGAAAAGCAAAGAAAAATAAATAAGTGGTGAAGTAAGAAATAGAAATGATGGAAAAAATCATATCATAAAACCATAAAGTGATTTGGGTTGAAATGGACCATCTAGTTTCACCCCCATTGCCATGTACAAGAACACTGTCCATTAGACCAGGTTGCTCAGAGCCCCATCCAACCTGGCCTTGTGTACCTATATTCAAAGAAAAGCATATCCATCAATTTCTCTGTGTTTTGAGGTTTATTTGATTTGTTTTATTTTGTTTTGATTTTTAAAAATATGTTTGCTGACACTTCTAGTGAGTCTAAACCCTTACTGTGAGTCTGAAATGGTTTAGACGCACATCACTGAAGGAACATAGTTCAGTATTAAACACTAAATTTTTATGTCCTATAATCACATTTTGAAATCTTTCCAAATATTTATTTTAATCAACATGAAATATGTCATTAAACATCTGTAAGAGTTTTTTTGAGGGGTAAGGAGAGGTGAAAGAAATCAAACAAAACGCCTCATCTAGCCCACATCATTTTCACCTATTCATTAGGGAGAACAACACAAAAATTCCCAATCTTTTTTACAGTGGAAAAAAAAAAAGCAGAACAAAAGAATAACCCAGGTTAGGCTATCTACAAGTTGCAGATATTACAGATCATAGTGTGGCTTTATGGATATTGTATAAAGCTGGCACAGGCTTGTGACAGATGAAGGACCACAAGATCAAGGACCAGCAATTTATTGCCAAATCCAGAAGAGAAAACCAGAGAACAGGAATATTTGAAAAATAGTTCATTGTGTTGTATCTGCAACAAATTATCTGCTATTGAGTCTTTTTCACAGCTAGGTAAAATCACTGGCCAGGGCTTGGAGTAAACAATGGTCTCTCCATGTAGTTTTCATATTATACTGTATCAAGAGATGGAGCACTGTTTAATGAATGCAGCACAAAGTGGCTAGGCCAGGAAAAGATCTTTTATTTCATTTTTGTAAGATTTATAAAGTATATTTTATGTTAAAATATCTCTGATGATATTTCAAAAACCAGCACTCACAGGCTCTGTTATTTCTTACTCACCAAATGGGATCATGAAAAGAATAAACACGGTCAGAAATGGACAGTCCATCCCCTGCACAGATGTGAAAGGTGATCAGGCAGTACAGGAGCAGACAGGGCAAGACAGATGGGTAAAGCATCCTGGTATAAAGAAAAGAAACACATCATTAGACATAGGTCATGCTGCAGACTTCTTGATTCACAAAGCGGGGAGAAATTGTCAGACGGAATGTGCCTCTTGAGTGCTGTTAGCAAACAAAGTCTGTTATGTTGCAGTATTAAGCCCCTGCGAGGTGGTGTGTGGGTGCTCCTGGGGTTTTCAACTGTATATTACAGGGGCATACTAAACTGGTGTGTGTCTACACAGGTAGTTTCACTTAATTTAACTGTCAATCTAAATCATTTTAACATCATCCCTGAAGTTAAACCATTCATTCTTGGCAGCCTGCCTTCAAGACCTAGTTTTGCAATGAGTCCCTGATGGAGCCTGGTTGAAGCTAATGGGGCTGTATGTGGTTGTAGAATAGCAATTGCATAAAATTCATTAAAGGGCTGGGACTTACTTGGGTAAGCCCCATTCTGATACCTATGCTTAGTGGGAGTTCTTTACACAATAATTTTTCCTCTTGACTTCAGTGGGACTATTTATGGGTTAAAATACAGCTCAGCAAGAATGTGGTTGCATGCAGGTGAAGATGTTTTTTACCTTGCTAATGTTTCTAATCCCATCAAAATCAAGGTGACTATTAATGTCTGTGGGTTACTGGAATGATGAAGAGTTTGCAGGATGGAGAATACAGGCATTTGCTTTTGGAGTCTCAGAAAGTCAACCATAGAAAAAAGAAAACTTAGAGAGAGAATATGTATTTTTTTAATGCTCTATCATGTACTTTGGCAATATTCCTAGAAAAACTGGGAATAATTTCTTATGATCTTCATTGTTGAGTTAGAGAAAACAATTGTTACCCTGCAGGTGAAAAAGTCCAAAAAAGCAGCACCTCTCCTAGTCATCTGTATTTGCTTTTTAGAGAGGAAGGTGCCACTGGTCGGAAACACACGCACTTTTTTACATATATGCCATACAAACTTCGTAAAATTTGCACCTGGACATAAAGATTTATGCTTTCTTGTCCAGGTGCAAAGCAATACAGCTGGACTGATTTTTGCCAATACCAAACCTACTCATTTTAGGAAGCTAACAAATTACACAAAGCAGTACAATGAAACAAATGGAATTACTTATGTAAGTGCTCTCTCACATAAAACCTGCAAAACTCGATCTTGCCATGATTTTTTCACTATCCCTGCTGTGTAGCGTAAACTGAGGAGTTAGGTCTGTCTCCAAGATGTACTAAAATATACCAGTGTGGAAAGAGAGAACTGCTGTCCATGGAGAAAGAGTGCTCTGCTTCAAATTATTTTGTTGTCACCATGTTTCAGCTCAGCTGCTTGTTCAACAGGTTAAATCATATGAGTGACAGAAATTAAAAAAATATATAAGATGAATACAAAAACCTATGAGAACATGCACTCAGTGCATTTGTATTATAGACCATTAGACATGGATACGTTAAGTCTCTCACCTTTAAATTTTGCAATTCAGCTCTTCTTAGAAGGCAGGGATGTCAGAATTTACTTAACGGAGATATATTCTGCTCTCATTCCTACAGGAAAGAAAAATAAGAGAAATCACATTGACTCCAGTGGAATTATTCTAGACTTGCTTTAAATAATTCTTTCCACACTCTACAAAGCAACCTGGATATAAGTGGACCATCTTCATGACAGATGATCTAATCCTGGTGTCTGTGGAGGGTGTACAAAGAAAGTTGATCCAGGGGATGAATAGCTCCAGAACTACAGATTTTCTGCCTTTGAGAAAGAGGAAGTAAATCCATGTACTTTAATCTCATTGAACTTTATTCTTTGATTTTCCATTAGTTCATAAAGGTACTGGAAAGCATCAGAGTGTCTGTTCTGCACAAAGCTGGAGAACTGTCTCTCACAAATACTTTTACTTACCATCATACAAAGCCTGCTTAATAACATTTATGGCTGTAAGAATCAAAATCTTCAGGATTCTATAAGCTTTTATGTATATTAAACAAATCTTTCTGTCAAAGGACGGTATGTTTTCATATCACAGTGAAATATTTAAACTATCTGGGCCCAAAGTCATTTAACACTTTAGAAAACTTACTCCTTCATCATGCCATGAAAATTAATCACAACATCCATATTCAAATTATATCCTGGAGTTAGTTGATAATACAAAGGCAAAGGAAAGACAAAGGGGTGATCTTTGAATCCTGAATGCATTTACACAAGAAAATATGATGATATTTAACAAACACCTTCAGTTAATAAAACACACATAGAGGAGAAATTATTAAACTGAAACAGTATCAGACCTGAAGTAGGAGTATCAACACAGAAATTCATCATGGGAATTAATTTTGTTGTATGAAGAAACAGTAGGATGAAATATCAAATTGAATCACCTACACCTTTTGCTGTAAGAGCAGGGGAAGATGGCAATGCATTATGTTCTGTGATACAAGGCATCTCTGTTCTTTGCCTTACCTCTGGTGCAGGCTTTCACAAAAATCAATGATTTTGCCACTGGACTTCAATTCTTCATCTGTAAAACAATAATAATTGCCTATTTCTTATATAATTGAGCTACACAGATGTAAAAGGAAGGACAATAAGGTTCTTATCTCACTCAGAACCTTTTAGTATTGCTGTAACAAAAATATGAAGAAACATTGTCATGCCCCCATTTTATCTGTGGAGAGGAAAAGAATTTCTGAGCAGCTGAGCTGACATTGTTTGTCCTGTTATGATTGCCTATCTTTGCTAGACCATGCACTTCACTATTGGCTCTGAACAAACCTTCTGGTGTCTCTTTGCCCATTTGGACACATAACCTCCTCTTCTGTGTTTGATGTTAGTATTTTAACTTGATTACATGTTAAGCCTGTTTATTCATCTTACATATCAAATGACAAAAAGCCAAAAACTTTAGCAGATGGAAGGTTTTCTTGTGTATTTTTTTACTTTCAAGGATGCTGATTTCAGAAATACAGGATATCTGTCTTTCCTGGGGCAGTCCATAGCCAATGGGAATTATCTGCAAATGCTTCTGAGGTAAACACCTTTTTAGATACAGCTGTACTGATCCAGGGATTAGTTGGAACAGATAGACAGAACTGTGCTTATGATAAAAGAAAAAAAATAAAATCTGGGAGGACTGCAAGAGGGAAGGTGAAGGGAAAAGTGAAAGAAAGGAGCATGTACACTCTCTGAAATACCTGATAGCCCTTATTTCATACTCTGTTGAGTAAGTTGTGGCAGCAAAAAGTAGGAAAGTTTTCCTGTGTGGGGATCTGTCTGAAGTTGTTTATCATAATTCACAGGATGACAAACACCTTGAGTCTGCATTTCCTCTTTTCAAAGCTATTCATTTAAGTTACTTTTAGGAAATCCTTGAGTCTAATTGTATAGAAACTTAGGAGAATTCTGCATAACTTTCCATGTAAAATGTACAATATATGCCCTCCAAGTCTTATCACATATCCAGGGGTTTGAAAGGACATTTAGCTCCCACTAATTGAACAGTTACCTTGTCTTTTGCCACACACTGGATCACAAACTTGAAACAGCTTATAGACTTTCTTAGACATATTCCATCACATGGATCCTGGCATTCACAAGGTAACATGCATAACTCCATACACGCAAAGGCAGAGGGCTGAATGCAAGGTAATAACAACTTTTCTACCTTTGATCTAAATGTGTTCTCACTCCACTCTTGAGTTCTCTCAATGCTTTTTCTTTCCCATGCTGCTCACTTCCTTCTCAGCCAGCGCATTCATGCACAGGCAATTTATTTTCTTTATAAAATTTGTTGGTCTTTTCCACTTTTGAATTTTACCCAACTTTCGTCAGATGATATTTTATTCTTCATGTAGGCAGCAGCAGCAAAATGCACTTTTCTCTTCAGTGAATGCAGGGAAGCCACGACTTCTGTGTCATTAGAGGTAAGTACTGCTTCCCCCAAATCGTCTTGGTGATATAAAACACAGCATAGGAGTCCCTTCAATCTGCCTTTTCACAGTGCAATTAGTCTGACAAGTAAGGTTAAAGGCTTGTGGTATAGCAAGCA
>VZTB01009528.1:0-70026 GCA_013397245.1 Thryothorus ludovicianus | reverse complement strand
ATTACCAGGACAGAAGGGCCCCATCATGTGTAACATCGACTTGTTAAGACAAACATCATTCCAAATGTCCCCACTTCCCCTCCTTCTTCCCTGCACTTTTTATACTGAGCATGATGTCTTATGGTCTGGAATATCCCTTTGGTCATTTTCTGTCACCTGTCCCCACTGTGTCTCCCGGCAACATCCCAAGCACTCACAGTCTCCACACCAGTGTTGCAGTAAAAAATGCAGAAAAAGCTTTGCCTTTGTGTAAACCCCTGTTTCCAGAATTCCAAAGTATAGACCCACACTTGTCACTTTGAAGAAAATCAACCTTATGCAGTAAAAACCAGCACAAGAAGATTCTTCAAAGTCTATTCCAAGACCAAGAAGTCTCTATTAGGTTCAGTGGGTTTTAGTCAAGTTTGGTTTTGAAAGTAAAAAAGTTGTTCCAAGAGAGAAAAAACCTTACAGTTTCTACCGCTGAATTCTAAATCTGTACTTGTTCAACTGAACCTCAGCTATCTGCAGCTGTTTGTTTTTTTTCTAATAGCTTGCTGAGAACACAGTCCTCATTCTGTTACCTTGTATGAAATACAGACTGGCAGCATTTGCCTTGCAAATTTATATATTATTACAACCCCTATTTGTTGTAGGTAATCTTTTTGGCATACAATTCATCATTTAGAAAATCTGAAATGTTCATCTTTTTATGATCCTAATTACTTTAACCATCTTGCCAAAATTAAAGTCTATATATATGTATGTTGTTGCAATTGATAAATTCTCTAAAGACAATAGATTTATTCAGTTACTAATGAGTTTCCACTAGACATCTTAGTAATATAATTAGCCTGTCTCATAATCAAATAACTGATTAATCATTACATCTTTTTTCCAAAGTTAATAAGTTTTTATAGATTCATTTTTATATATCTTTCAAACTAATTGCTTTTTCTATACTATTTCACCAAGCAGCTCCATAAAGATGATATTTCTATACATTGTTTACTAATTTTATTGAAAACTTTTTGTTTGAGATAGATATTCAAATCAGGCAAATAATTTGGTGATTTTAAACTCATTCTATGTACTTCACAAGACGGTTGAAGAGATTATTTTTTAAATAAAAATTCAATGCGCAGTGGGAATATTTGACTCCTGTAGAAGTTCTAAAGGAATAGTATAATTACTTCCACTTGGGTCATAAGAAATGAAGTAGCATATCTAAGCCTTTTATTATTCTTTTTCTACTTTATCAGAGTAATTAAACATATGCTTTAATTATTTACTTGGGTGGTTTGTTTTTAAAGAATAGATACGTCAATATTTTTCTCTCTTAAAATGAATGCCTTATACAACATATACAACTGTGTTTGTTGCATTCCTTGTCTAGGTAACCATGACGTGTAAGAGGTAGAAGGCATGTAATGTACTTGCACATACACACATACATATCCAGTCCATATAAAATTTACATACCATTTTCATGTCTGTTCTGAAAGCAAATGAAATCAAACCATAATTTATATACAGCTATTTTTGATCTCTTATTGTGCATTTGTGTATGTGCAAATGGTACATGAAAATATGAGTGGAGGGATAAATGAATAGGGTAATTTAAGTGATATTTCACTATATAGATTCTCTGTGTATTCTCTGGAGTAACAAAAAGGTTTATGATTAATTTGCTTTTTTTTTTACTGCAAAAAGCAGTGGATTTTGCTAGGATTTGAACTTTATGCTTTACATCTTAAAGTATTCCTAAAGTAACACAATCCATGCTTCTCTATAATTTCCACCTTCCATTTGGATTCCCATCTTTCTTATCTAGTTGACTGTGCCCTCTTCAAATGAAGTAATGGAATCCCAAAATTAAGTAAATGGAATCTAAAATGAAGTAAATTAGGGTAATAATGGTTCTTTTGATGCTCTGTTGCATGTGATGTTTTGGAGACATGAGAAGACAATTCTTACCCTAGGAGTTTGTTCCAGCAAGTGTAGAATCAAATTCCGTTTTCTAGACAAGCTGAAATGACTTGCTAATAATAGAAATTAATTATAAATTAGAAAGACTCCCAAGGCTGATTTCAGACATACTGAATTAACAAAAGAAAAAAGGAAAAGGGGAAAATGAAACAAGATCTGGAAAATCATAATCTGCATAGCTCTGTGTAGCTTTAAATACTCGATTGAGGGTATGCACTCATGGCTTCCTTCTGGGTATCTGATAAAATCTTGCTCTAACAAAGCACTTATGATTTATTTTCCCTTGAATTAAAATATGACTTTTAAAGGAATTACTTGTAGTTACAGGCAAGCATTTCTTCTATTTCCTTGAGTTAATGTGTAATCATACAAACTGTGAGTTCTATTCCATTTAGCAATTGTGCTGGACATATTTGAAATGCCTTGATAGTAATGAAAAAGAACTCCTTAACTTTATGGCTTGTTATTTTTTTTGTGTAATCAAAAGAAAGTTATCTATGAAAGACCATGAACATAGAACACACAATTGATGCCTTGCCATATCATGGCTTGCAAAATTTCATTTTTATTCATCCCAGAGCTCAAGCAACTTTAGTCCAATTCCTATCAAACAGATGTCTCTTTTAAAACAGTAACAGAAAATAGAATGTTTTGATGTTTAAAAATAGCAATATTTTTTTACTTTTATCTGACAAACACAGATTTTGATGCCATATATTGCAGAATATTTACAGTAAATACTATAGGAGATAAATTAAAAAGTCCCATTTGGTCATCATTAGATGAGAGATTCTAAAGACTTCACTCAGAGGCCCTTTAAGTTGAAAGAGACCAATAGCCTCACATAAAAAAAACCCAAACAACCAAGTCAAATCAAAACACAAAACATAAGAAAATCTCTAGACAAGTACATATTAATATTTTTGTTACTAAAAAAGGAAAAATAACTTAGGAAACTTTCATTCCTTTAGTAATGCACCTTTTCACTATTTTGAGTCATTGTTTTTTTCAACAGGGGTAATGGAATTGAAACAAATAAATATAATCTATCCCACTACTAATCTAATTTTATCAATCTTAATCATTATTTATGGTAATATTGAAAAAATCTTTTAAAAAGTTTCATAGTTAATTTTTGCTAATTATTTTAATAACTTCATGGCACAAGGTTACTACAGAATTCTAAATATGTGTAATCTAGAGGTAATACACTTTATTTATTGGTGATAATGTCATACTATAAAACCAGACTTAAAAACTGAAATTTTCTGTGGAAGACATAGACAAAGTTTTTCATTAAAAAACAGATGAAATGTATTGAGCATAAAACAGTGTTTGGCTTAAAAATATGTGTTCCAGGCCTTTCTTTTTTCTATGTGAGGGCAATTCACTTTACCACAATTAGTTTAAATGGGGTTCATTATACTGCTTGACTTTGTAAAATGATTTACAGTCTACCAAGAATTCTGTGGGGTTCTGAGATTTTCTGTGCAGCTGCAGATTTTCTCTTGTGCTGTAATCCAGGTTCTTCTCATCTGCTCCATTCTGTTGATGAAATTTCTTGATAGAATTCAGTATTATGGTGTGCACAGGAGCTACTATGTTGTTCTGCCGTAATTCAAAATAAATCTTATGAAATATTTTCTTCCCCACTGTTTTATAGTCTAGAGCTTGTTTCTGGTTTGGACACACGTGTAACATAATTTATAATACCATGTAACTCTCCAGTCATTCACACTTGAGAAGTAGAATGAATACAGAGTATAAGAAGTGCAGAGAAGAAATATTATAATATTATATATGTATGGAAATAACCAATTAGATAAAAGATGAATCTTCTAGATGAAATGAAGAGAGTATATTTCTTTTTCTTTAGTCCTAACAAAATAAATTCTGAAGGAGAAATGACTACTGTTTGCAAATGCATCTGATTTGTGTTCTTGAAAGAGAAAGAAGAGCTATTTCATCAAATATTGAATTGAGAGAAGAGAAACATTTGTACATTGAACCCTTAGAAAAATGTGTGAGGAAATTGTAGTAAGGAAAGTAATGTAGCTGGTATTTAAGAAGGTACATTTTCAGTTTTTAAAGATACAATATGGTAACCTTCAATATGAGTGAAGAGATTCAAAGACCTAGGAGGCTCCTTCCACTTGTGTACTGCTTGAATTTCAAACTATGAGACTACTGCTGGGTGGAAGTTTTGCTTTTCAAGTAATTCTGGTGAAAACTGTTTTAAGATAAAGAGGTTTTGAACTGCTTCCTCTTTAACAGAAGAAAGAATTTTTCAAACAGGTGACTTTGTAAAGAGAAAAGCCTCAAATTACAAAGCTTCAGCATCTTTTTTCAAAACCCTAGAGTAAAATTTCGGTGAGAAAATATGTAAACAATCAGTAGCATTCCAATACTAATATTGAAATATTTTGCACCAAGTTGCAAAAGGACCACAGATGAATGAAGTAATAAATGAGTAACTTAATGCATAAGAAAAATGGAATACCTGATTGTGTTTTGTCACATAAAAATAGGTTAAATTCATCAGGCAAGTTATTGCTTGTGAATTATTCACTATGTTCTACTGGCTGTAATTTTTTTTGCATTTAATTACAAGGGGCTACAGATTACTTAGAGGTCTTGTAATGCATGTGCATGACTGCCAAGACCACTAATGGAAATTGCATACCATTGCTGAGAGAAAAGTATACACTTCAGTAATTACATGTGGTACTCTAAATGCAGATGCAAAAGTAATTATCATAAACTGGTGCTCTGCATACTGGAATGCTGTATTGGCTCAATACAGCTTTCACTTCCGAAGATCATCAGGACTCAATATGTAGTTAGTTCTCTCATGAAATATAATTGAAGGTCTCCAAGTAGCTTCCTTTTGTTCTCATGCTCTCTCAGTAGTTCCACAGGGAGTGCTACAGGCATTATTGCAAGGCAGAAAAGAGTGATATTGGCTAGCACTTATGTATTTTGGTAGAATTTTAAAGAAAAATCATGTAACACTTGGCTTTAGCTACCCTTATTTGTCACATTTTTGCTGCCACTAAAGTTTATATAGCAGAGCAGGGTAACTTAAATTCACAAGAGGTTTATTATCATTCCTCTCCTGATATTTCAATGAAGGTGAAGCCTTGAAACTCTGACCTTGTGAGCAAACAAAAATTACCAAAAGGTAAAAAATTATGTGTCAGAGGTAGGATTGCGTATCCAGCAGGGCTATGAAATGCAGAACTTGATGATTCCTTGCATTGTAAAGTAGTTTTAATTTATGACCTTTGATGGTGACAATGCTCCAAACATGACTGAAACTCGGAAATTTCAACATTTCTCCAAAATATATTGAAAAAGTGAATATGTTCAAAGGTATCTGGCCCTTCTATATAGTTATACACAGTTAGTGCATTTCCTGTTATATATTGGCTAGAGC
The DNA here is from genome assembly GCA_013397245.1 of Thryothorus ludovicianus. Lineage (NCBI taxonomy): Eukaryota > Metazoa > Chordata > Aves > Passeriformes > Certhiidae > Thryothorus > Thryothorus ludovicianus. The sequence goes on along the minus strand of VZTB01009528.1, from coordinate 64,622 downwards.
CTTTATTGCTGCATGGAGCTAGCCTACCATATTTTCCCTTCTTTTTGGTCTTTCTACACTGTCGTGAATATCAGACTAACTCTTGAATTTTCTCAACTCAGCACATGGTTAAAATAACTTCAAAGAGATTTTTCAAATTTATGAAATATGATTGGCACTAATGTCTCACGTGATTCTTTTAAATTTATGAGCTAAGAAGTTTGTTTTGTGTGTATGGACATTTCCAGTCTCTGAGCTTTGCCTGGGTCTGAGTTTATGCTCTTTCTTTTCTCTTCATCCTCTTGCAGTTTTTTCCTGAAGGCTCACATAAGTATTGACTATTTGCCAGTTTCTTCTCCTGCTGAACTGCAGCTTACATACAGCTACCTCTGATCTGCCTTCCCACCTTTCTGTCCTGATTACTTTTATAACTTGATGCATCCTGATAGTTCTAAGTTCAAGACCTTAAGTTTTATCAGTCTCCTCTATTCCAATGAATTCTTGACCATCTGATGTCTGATGTCAAAACAGTGCAGCTATATTTCTGACTTCTGAATTTTAAGTCAGTGCCAAAAAAAAAGATTTCTAATTTGTTGCAGTCTCATACAAGACTTCTAGAAGTTTCACTCTTCATGAGGTTACATATTTCCTCAAACTCTTTCATGTCTACAAAGGTCATCTTCTCATCTTTACTTATTTGGAAGTTGTTAAAAAGTGATAACAAGATAACAAGACACATTGCCATAATTGGGAAAATAACACTTTTGTCCCTCTCTTCTTATTAAACTGAGTTATTTTCTCCCTTTTGATGTCTCATAATTTATCTTAAATGTTTTATGTTTGCTGTTAATAAAGGTTGAAAAGGGTATTCTGTAGGTTGCAGGCTGTTAAAAAGCTACATATATGCCTGAAATTAGATTGAACTTATACTGAATTGCAGTCAGCTGCAGCATACTTAATCTGACCAAAATGCATAGGCGTGTTTATACAGAGGTCTACACAGAATTCTAGAGCCTCACGTGAGGAAAGGATTAATGAGAAGGCACAGAGAGAGGAATCCTGGCATTGAGCAATAGGAAAATGCGAGCAAATACTTATCCTCATGCATCAGCAATCAGAGTGGCTGGTGTGCATATGTGTATTTGTATAAAGCATCACTTACCAGCATCAGGAACTGTTTAAGTATCCTACTGATGTCAAATATTAAAATGAAGGTGTTTTATGTAATGGTTACTTATGATTATTTAACATCTGCTCACAAGTAAATTTATTACCATGAGGATTTAACCAAATAAGTTAACCTGTTAAAAGTGATGAAATACCGTAATTAGCTGTGTCTGAAATACAAAATTAGAGAGAACATTTTGTTTACCTAACAGCTGTTAAACTGGCTGCAAGAAGCGATTTTTTTTTTGCATGGTACATGTGACCAAAAGAAATTGCATCAAACTAATTCAGAGATTAGGTGTGTTGAGGGAATGGATGTACACTGTGCATGTGCTGTCAGGGACCATCATGTAGGTAGTGCAAAACCACAGACCCTACAGATACATTTATATAAAGTATTTTCCACTCCTTTCAATATCCATTTTGAATAACCATATAAAATATATTTAGTTATAAAAAATATTTACAGAAGTGGGAAGATGAAAAAGAAATTAAAAGGTCTTGGTAAAAATTGAAAGACTAAGACTGTAAAAAGGAAAGGTACATTTATGTATGCAGCAAATTAACAATGAAAATTCAGTTGTTGACACTATTAATTAAATATTTTGCATGAGTGTGAATATTATCTGTTTTTTTCCTTTGAAAACAATAACAACATACATTAGTTCCTGATTTTAATCACATAAACAGACTGCTATCTACCTAGCTTGTAGTTAACAATTTTAGGTTGAAGAATTTCTTCACAGTTATTTCATCCACTTCCTTGGTTTTCAATGAAAGAACTGATTCTTAATGAAATTATTTTTAAGAGTAAAATGTGTTGTCAGTGAAAAAGACACAAAATGAAAACAGTGTCTTCTCTTCAGAGCTATGCATATGGAAAACAATTAAATGCATTAATAATGCTGACATGAGAAAAAGGGCCTTAAGAATAGGGACAGGGTAGACAGAGCTGAGGTCACAGCAAGCATGTGCTCTTATGTAAGCACCCTCTGAAGTGACAGACTTATACTCTAGCTGGAACACTTGACTGCAATTCATAAGCCCTTCTTCTGCTTAAGGAAAATCTTTGGGTATCTGAAGTTGAATAGAGAATGAAATAAGACCATTAAAACTGGAGAAGTTGAAGATGAGGACCAATATTCACATCTTTTCCCCATCTACATATTAGATATGCTTAGCAAAAATCTTAAATCTTTGGTTCTTAAAAAAGGAAAAAATATATAAAAAAGAAAAGAAAAAAGTATCATCCTTCTACAGCCTATACGTTAAAATGAAGCTTTGGTGATCATTTCTCCATTTTCTCCTTCCAAGAAATATCAGATGGAGGGGAAGCTAATTGGGCGATGCTGATGTCCTCTGGAAGTTCAGTGATGTCCACATAAATACTAAAGCTCTTAGTCTTGTCTTAGGACTTTTGTTTCTTAGTGTTGTCATTGGGAGAATTGTCCATGCATGAGACGGCTTCAAGTCAATGTTGTTGGAACAGGATGAAATGTGAAATGATTTACAAAGCAGAATAACACTTTTGCTGTTATATCAAATCTTGCTCTGAGTGCTTTTTTTTTCCTTTTTGCCCCTTAACCTTTCAGCATAAATGACAATGTCACTTGCAGTTAAAGCAGAGCACTTTGGCACAGCTGACATCAAGTTTCCATAATGCTTGATCAGCCTGGAAAGAGTACAGAAACTGGCATGTCTGGGAAGTGTGTGCATGACTGCTGAGGGATCCTATTCCCAGGATACTTGTTACAGAGTGCTAATGTCAGAGTGTCAACAAGGAAGCTTTTAAATATCAGAGTTACACAAAAATAAAATGTGAATTATGTTTTAGGACAGGTAGTTTGGACAGAATATCCCTCACTGTTGTGCCTTTTTTTCCTTAGGCATATTAGTCACCTCAAAATTATAATTTAAATTTCATGTAAATTACATAGCTTTATTACAATAATCAATAAAATTCTTCTTGGGTTTTTTTTTGTTTTTCTTTCCTTTTTATTCTTTCTTAAACACACCAAGATATTTTTTATTTAAGACTTTTCCACTGTGTAGCTTCATTTGGCTAACAAGAGCTGAGAGTTCAGTCAATATATTCCAGGTAGGAATGCTGGTTCCATCAACAGACATTATTAACAAACGGTGATATAAAAAGAAGAATGTGAAATTATGTAACTGAGGCAATCTTTATACAGCAACATTTTAAATATTGCTTGAAAAACAGCAATACATAGTTTATGTGTTATAAAATATTCTTTTTAAGTATGATTAAATGAATTTTTGAATGCATTCAAATATCCTCTTCCATATAGATTAATAAATTAGCATGTGTCTAAGTATGCATGCAAACAACAGTAAATTATTTTTCAGATCTGTCAAACACTTTTCTTGTTGCTTCAGGCTTCTTTTTGTACACTACCCTTTGTACCTTGGGTTAAGCTACCTGACTGTCCCAGCTCTTGTGGGGACATTGGGGGAGCAGGACATTTATCAGAACAGCATATCAAGTTTTATGAAATTTCCCTTGCAGTGGAAATGATCACCAATAAATTATTTGAAATTATTAGAAATTAGATTTTATTTCTTGATGATAGTGTCTTTTTTCAGAATATTATGAGAAATGAACATAACCCTTAGCAGACAAAATTATCATCTGAATGAAACATGCTTCCGCAAAAATTAAATCAAAATTAAGCCACTTTAGTTTTTTCTTGAAATATAGACCAACTTCTAGTAAAATTAATTTTATTTTCTGTTACAAATAATGTTTATAAGCATTATCAGCACCTAGGTATGCGTTTTTGACTGATTTTCACCTTCTAAATTGTTTGTATGGAGATGTTAATTTTGTTCTTACTCGACAGCATTCTTCTCACCTAGTTTCATACAACCTCCATATGAAAATCTACATCTGATGAAATTGCTTAGTCATTCTGTAAATGCAGGGAAGATAAATCCATTCCTCTCCAGTATAATTCATCTCACCCAAATACAGATGTTTTAATGAACATGTAAAATCAAATCCACCTTAAAACCTTTCTGTTTGTCTCTGTTGACTTGTGCGTAGGTGTCCAGATGTTGGTGGAGGGTACGTGGTGGGGTTTGGGGATGGGAAGGGTGTGATGTGCCTGCTGAGGAGGTCTCTGTGACAAGAGAGACCAGGGCAGCCAACTCCACAAAGATCCCACCACAGAGAAAAGCTGAGTCCACCAGCCATTTCCCCATACCTGGCAGGATGAAAATTTTATTTTATTTGGATTTCTCAGTTTGCTGGTTTTTTCTTTTTTTTCCAAGTTCACTAGTCACTTACTACCTGTGGTATTTGTAGTATTTTACTAGCATTTTTACTATATTTGTATATCTATTATATTAGTATGTTTTGTATTTCTAACTATATATGTAATATATATTTGTGTAATTATACTATATACTAGAGGAAATATAAATTTAAAAAAAATGCGGAATTGTTCCCTTATTTGTGAGTTTATATGCCTCATGAACTAGCTTAGCTAAAAGATTATCTGTGTAATTTGAATTTGAATGAACTTTTGCTTTCCTCATGTTCCTCTACGATACAAATGCAGAGTGATGAAGCTTACATTCCAATTATGTTTTACAATGTTGACCATGAAAACTTCATTGTAATTGTAATGTCAGATAATTTCCAAGAACATGGTTCCGACTCGAAACAATGTGACCAGCTGCAGAAAGGCAGGACTCTGCCAAAACCTGTCACTTTTCATTTGGTCACTACTTCCAACAGAGCTGTTACTCATTTTATCTCTGTTTTGGGTTTTACTCCATAAAATTTGGCTTCTTGCAGTGTGAAAGCTCCATGCAGTATCTGCACGTATCAGCAGGCCCAGCAGAGGATTGTGCCTTTCCACATCATCTGTTACCAAAATGGTGCAAGCGAAGACATGATCAAACATCTTTTTCTGGACAGGTTAACACAACATTGCATAAAAATATGAGGTTATGCTCCACACCTGGAGGTTGAGACAATTTCAGCTGGTTCACACGGCAATTTATAGGTGGCTACAGATCAAATTGGCTGGCAGTGCGCTGACCGAGAAAGGACACGCTCCTGTGTTCCAGGCCTGTAACCCTACTGCCCTAAGGGCAGTAACTTCCAGTAGAAAGTGGTAAAAAACAAGATCAAAAAATACCATCAGAAACCATTTTACCCATTTGCTAAATGAACATATATCTAAACTTCTGAAATTTTTTTATTAAACTCAGAAATGAAACATCTAGCTCACTTTTCTTTTGACACTTTTTTCTCTTACTTTTAAATTTCTCTTTGCTGCTTACAGGAGTAAAACCCCAAAGCAGGTTAGTCTGAATTTCTCCAGTTTCATTACAAAAGTTTTGTGCAGATCTAGCTAAAATCTTTGGTTTAGAACTATAATGATTAATGTCCTGAGCCACAGAGAGAGGAGATCTGAGCCAGAAAGAGAAGAGAATAGAAAACTCAGAAACAAATGGGACACACAAAATTGAATACAATTCCTGACCCCAAACCTGCTGAAAAAGTCTTTTCACAGTTTGATATTTCATATTCCTTCTCCCTTTCTTTAGACTTTAGAAACTGATAGTACTTCATTTTCCTGTCAATGGCAAACTCTTCCTTCATCTTATATAAACTCAGATATTACTGAGTGAAGGCAAGTTGGTTCGGGTTTTTTTATTTCTCTGCATTATTTTCTTACACTCTGTCATACACTTATAACAGATTGCCAGCTATTGATGTGGCCCACTGGAGCTTGGGCTAACTCAGAGAACAGCGGCGCTGCGCCAGGTGTGGGGAACAACTGCGGCGTAGGGTTTCTGCCCACCTTTCACCTTTAGCTGAACCTATAGAGCCTCTTGCTCTGCAGTGGAAAGCTCCTCTCTGCAGTCAGGGGTTGGGTAAAGGAGAGGAAGGAGGCTCATTTAGTGCTGAGGTTCCAACAGGAGATTTATTAAAGCTAATGCCAAGAACACAAAAAAGCCCACGGAAGTGCTGTGCATGGGATTTTATAGAGTGACAGAGCTAGGGGTGGACACCAAACACAAGCCAAGGAAGGGTAAGTGGGGGTGCAGTGAAGGAGTTACAACCCTTCTTTGGGGCCAACTCTGGCAAGTGGGAGGAGAGGGCAGGTCACAAGGTCCAATGTGGCATGGAGATTTAGGAAACACCCAGGAACGCCCAGGAGGAGGAACACTCAAAGGATTGGATCAGGGTTGGAGTGACAGGGAAGGTGCCAGAACAATGGGCAGGGTAACAGTGATTGATAAGGAAGGAGCTGGAATAAGGGGAAGGGAAATACCATACAAGGAAATTTAGGGGAGAATGCAACTTCAGGAATAAACCAACTCAGGGAGAGCATGGGGGAACATAAGAACAAACCATTAACATTAAAAACATTAACAATAAACCAGTTAAATGAAATAAATATGGGCTGCAACAAGTTATAATAGAATTCTTAAGCATCCTAAATTTGAGTTAGGTATGGAGCATCTTATTTTTGAATTAAACATCTGATTTCAGAATGCATACCATCATCATATCTTTTAACATGTTAGTGCCAGAATGTAGAAGGATTTTGAATTGTGTTGGCTGTACTGTTAGAGAAATGCAAATAAGTTCATCTTGGCTGATATCTTGCTTGTTTTACAATCAATATGTTTACTGAGTTATAAAATTATCTCAAGAAACAAACAAAATTGCAGGATATCAGGTATGATAGATCTAATAGAAGCCAAGCAAAACTGTGGTCTAAAAATCTCAGTCATTAGTCAAATTAGACTGCATGCCAAAGAAAAAGATATAATGGCTGTATGTTGTTTTCAGTTTTGAGAAAGAAATTACCTGCATCACATCTGAAATGAAATCAGAAGAAAGAATTATTGAAAGAAATAATGACCACCATTTCCTCCTTGTATAAGTAATGTAGAAATCTGCAATGAGTTCATGCCAAGATACAGAAGCTGCTTGTTGAGATGTGAAAAGGCTGTATTTTTCTTTAGGTAATAACAACTCTGGATTCTGTGGATATTTGTTATATGGGTGTACTAAATACAGTAGAGAGAACTGATTAATATTTTTATTCAATAGACATTGTATTAATAAAAATCAATTTAAATAAAATTTAAATATATTCTTCTATTTCAACGACATTTGAAAAAGCACAAGTTGGTTTTAGGCCAATAACATTTTTAAATACTAAAGCAGGAAAGTAATTGTAATAAAGGCCAATGAAACAAAATACAATATTTCAGGAAGAGGAGGAATTTTTCCATGAGGTGATCAAGGTCACTATGTAGGATGTAACAGAGTCAGTGAGGATTTTCTCTTCTGCTTGAGATGACAGAAACTCTCCGCGCTCCTCTTTAACCTTTCCTCTCCTCTTGCCTCAATTGCCAGACTATTCGCTGAGCCAAGCAAAGGTTGGTCTCAGTTCTGCCAATGAACCTCTATTTGATTAGGAGCATTCAAAAACTGGATGGCTTATTTAAGAGAGACTGGATTCTGCAGTTGGATGCAGACAGTACCTTTCTGGAAGGTCAGAGATTTCGTTTCCTGTGACTGCTCCAAATCAAGCTGAAAGTGTGTCTGATCGGTCTTCTCCTACCTCTGAGGAGATTGCCCAGCCATCAGGCAACACAGTAAGCAAACAGCCACGGAATAACTTTAAACACCACACAGGAAAGGATTTAGCAAAAGATTCCTCTGTGAAAATAACCTATGGATATTAAAGTTAATAGGATTAAAGAAGTACTAATCCTCCCATCTGGCATGACGGATGACCCATGGATGATGTTTCAAAGCAAGAAGGGATTGTAGAAGAGCGTTTGTCAGAATGAGTAACAAGGCTGCAATCTACTCAAGCATTGCTGTAGAGTAAAATGAAAATCTGCCCAGAATGGCTAGAAAAGGTTACAGAAAACAGAAATCTTCCTGTTCATGGCCTGAAAGGTGTTGTGCAGGAATTTCTATTTTGCAGATTTATTTCTATTTACATTTGCTAAGTAGACCTAAGTTTTGACAGGCCATGTAAGGGAAGATGAGACTAGCCATAGTAATAATGTTATATGCATTGCATGTGAATTACTGCATAAAGAAAAAGAGCCTGAAGAAGGAGAACAGAAATAAACTCTGAATAACCTTCAAAAATAGAGCCTTATTTTTTTATAGTATGTTGTGAAATATATTTGGCAATGCATGCACAATACTTTCTGGGAAATCCAGACTGGGGGGAAAAAAAGGCTATAGACAGCAAAATAGAATTAATCTATCCTGTAAGCTACCTATGTGATCAATTACACTGCAACCTGCTCAGTTAGCTTTTCAATTACCAAGAGGGCTGCTTTCCCTAGCTTGCCATGTTGCTTGAATGATTTATTTCCAATATACCACATTGATTTCCAATAAATTTGTCCTTTGAATTAATTTGAAACATAAAATAATGACAGCAGTTTTTGCTTTCTTAGGTGTTTTGAGGCTTTATTTGTGAATATTTATATTGCATTTATACATTAAGAAAGGGAACTATCAGAAAAAAGAAGGTGATTGTGAAAGATATTTAAGTAGAGAGATGGAGACATTAAGGAAGAAGGTCAAAGTCTTGTTAATGGGAAGACAGAAAGAAAAGGAAATATATTAGTGATGTGACATGGTGATCACATCATTGCAGGGTCTGCCAGGGTTGTGTGTACACGTCTCTGGAACAGCAGTCTCCAGATTATCAGCCCAGCTGTCTTCTGCCTCCTGTCCAAACATTTTTCTGCCCGAGTTCCTGGTGCTCGCAGGGCAGGTGCCCACACACTACATGGGGACAGGCACAGCCTGTGCCATGGCGAGCAAGCCCACCTGCACCCACAGATCCTGTATCCTGCATGCTCTGGAGAGGGAGCTGGCCAAAACTGAGCATCTTCTGCACTGTGCTGTGCACAGTTCATAAAGCATCTTCAGCAGGAGCTGGGAGCACCAGGGAGTTCCTTCCTGCATGCAGGTTTGTGGTGAAATTACAGACCTGCAACACCCTTGGACGGATGCTTATGATTCACACTTGATGTGCAAAAGGTGATTTCTCCTCTAGAATTATTTTGGGAGAGAGCATGTGTGGGTTATATATCTGCTTTTTTTTCCCTGTCTTTCTGACATCTACAGTAGCATACTTTGGTGCTTGTTTCTCAGCAACAGCACACTAAGAGGTCTGTATTTGCCACTTACAGTTTACTCCCTCTTCAGGAAATAAAGTTCCTTCTAAAGTGGACCATGATAGTAGTGTTCCTTCTTCTGCTTTACATTTTTTTCTTGCAATCAAACTAAACACCAAAAAGCTGTCACTGAGGACCTGGGATATACAGGAAGATTCCAGTTAGCTAATTTTATTTTTCATGTACAAAATACAACCAATACGCTTCTATTGATTAAGTTGGTATGATTTTTACAGAGTTGTATTTTGTAGAACATTTTGAAGTAAATAAATTAGTTACACATTTATTACTCACAAAAATATATTCATAAAGGGAAGGTTGTTGGATTTCTCATTTCTGCAGTGTAGAAAATAGGCAAAGATTATTATGTATTGCAGATCAGAAAGATGAATTCAGCTTTTAATGGTCATCCTTCCTTCCTTCCTTCCTTCCTTCCTGCCTTCCTGCCTTCCTTCCTTCCTTCCTTCCTTCCTTCCTTCCTTCCTTCCTGCCTTCCTTCCTGCCTTCCTTCCTGCCTTCCTGCCTTTCCTCCCACTATCTGTCTACTGTATCCAGGACCCCAATATAGCTGATTTTGCTTGTATGTATTTTTACTCTCTTGCTCGTCTATTCTTATATAAGTATCTTGATGTCTATGTAAACACCAGTTCTCTTCTCAACAGCTGCAAAATGTGCTCTGCTTTGAGAAAGAATTACATGTAAAGTTCAAATATGTTACACATATGCTCTCCACAAGGGAGATTACTGAAACTGTCTTGTCTCTGATTCTATCATTTCCTTATATTGATAATGAGACATAGACCTTGATTTTCAAAATTTATTTGAAATTTAGAATTCTGTAATTATGCAATTTGTCAATTTGTCTCCATTTGTTCAGTTCCCTTACAGAGGCATTATTTCCTATGGGAATAACAACATATAATTTGAGATTGCCATGTGGAGTATAAAAAATGCCAAAATTGCATGGATCACTTAGCTTTTGTCATTTCCTGCAGTTTGGAGACTTCATAACATTATTATTTTTAAAATTGATTTTTAATATGTGTTTAATATCCCCAATAAAAAGGAAAAGATGTCTAACAAAAACTCTCAAATGCATTAGGAAAATGGATTTAGTAGAAGCCCTAGAATATTTGTCTCTAGCCAGACAAGGATCATCTTCATGTGTATCTTAAAAGCCAATTCAAAAAGAGAATACTCTATCATGAGCCTGCATGCCTGAATATCAGTTTTGAGCAAAAAAAAAATGCTGTTGAAGCAGTTTTTCCTTTATTTTGGTATATTAATCTATTTTTCTTTCTCTAATTAAAAAAAATGCTTTAAATACTTTGGTAAAAGCTGAAAATACTTTGATATATACCTTGAACATACTTTGGCTATACTAGTGCACCAGGACATAGAATCGTAGAATCATAGCATGATTTGGGTTGAAAGGGACCTTAGACATCATCTAGTTCTGACTCTGCTCAATCCATATACTTCATAGCCCAGTCCTTATTAGTACAGAATCTCAAGCTTGACTTCATCTATTAAGTGGTAACATTCTAAGAGACCTTTATCCCTGTAATAAGGGGCTAGGGTGAAAAGTTGATCCAACATAAGTTGCCATATTCTGAATCAGAAACTGCTTCTTTCAACCATCACCTGAGAGGCAAGACACTTCTGTTTCTTATTGTGGATTAATCTTTGTAATACCTTCATTTCCTTGACATGGATACCTCATAAAGAATATGCTGTGTAGCCCTAACATGAAAATAAAGGTGTCTTAGTGTTACCTCTATCACTGTATTAGCTGGTAAAAGATAATATCTGCTTCAAAGCACTGATTAACCACATTTGTACTTATGCTCTGTATTTTTGAGTATGGAAAAATGATAGGTGGCCTGTAATTGCACCTTGCTCAGAACAAGGAAGTCAAACAGTAAGGTCAAAGCCTTCCTTTTTCTTTTGCTCTGTGGACACGCTCAGGGTAGACAGCAGAGAGGATTTTGTCACTTTGTCAGCTTCCTTGCTGCCAGCCAATCCAACAACTGTTGTGGCATTGCAGAGACAGAAACTGGTGAATACTTCATAGGAAAAAAGCAGTAAGCTAAACTATTGCACAGCTCATTCCCTGCTCACTTCTTTCTAGAAAATATAATGATGATGGTGATTTTGAAAGCCATGATTTTCAGGGTATTTCATATTTATTCTTTTATGTAAGTACAGGTCTTTTCTCCTTGTGAGCCAGCAGATAAGAGGTGAATGCAAAACATAAAATGCAAATAGCTGTGTCTAAAGTGGTGTCTATTAACCATTGCTCAGGCCAGGTTGAACTGATGTTCCTGATATTCTGGTCTTGGCTTGATTCAACCTCCAAACACTGTTTTGGGGAGCCAGTGTAGATTGAGCTTTAGGGTTTTGGTTTTATGCTAAGCCATTTCCCACCACCCGTTTTTTTTCAGATGTTATTCTTTCCTCTCCTTGTCTCATGTACCACCAGAAATCTATAGCAGGAGGCTCTGTGGAAATGGGAAGGGAGTTCTGTAACTACTGCTTTGACAGCAAATACTAGTTCCTCATAGAATCCTGATGTCAATACTGATCAGGCTGCACTGAGTGAGAGAAGGTGCCTCATGAAAAAAGATGCTACTTAATTTATAGATAAATGTCTCTTTTTCTCTGGCTACTTTTAGTATAGTATTGTTCTTTCAGGCATCTGTTTTGTTATGATCTTATGCAAGATATTGTTTATTAACTGTCTCTTTTGCACAGTTTTTAATATTTAATATAATGAGCTTTTGCCCAGGGACATTGATTCATGGTTGTCTATGCACTTTATTACTAAATACTTTCTTACAATCAAATATAGGTAAAGAAAAGGCACTTAAAAAAAAAGAAACAACCTGAGTCTCAACTATGACAGGCAGATAAATGATGTAGACAGACTCAACATATTAAATTCCAAAGTGTCACACTCTTTCAAATATAAAAGAATCCTCCTCAGAATTTAGGATGAAAGCTTTAATCTCTTATTTTTCTTCCTGTATAGAGTTAGGTGTGCTGAAAGCTGGAATAGGAGGCAGAGCAGAAGAGCTCTGAGTATCTGTGGGATAGACCTTGCTGTGTCCAGGATATAACACAAAGGCACTTTTTAGCATGTCAGTCAAAGGCAGTTTCTTCTGGAGCAAATGAAGCACAAATGTTTTTTCCTATACTGTCAACCTTATATTGTGTAGAATCTGAATATGAGAATTGTTTATTTTCTTTTTTTTTTTTTTCCAGAGGATATTTTCAGAAATTTTACAGGCCCAAGTGGGCACATGGTTCACCATCACATTTCCTCGAAGTGTTTGTGGTTGACTTCTGTATTGATTGAAGCAAGGACCTCTGGTCTCAAAAATCAGAGCTTCCAGTTAAAAGTTAGATTCTCATACTGTTTTTTCTGATGCCATGTTGAAATCATATTTGTACTGCATATAAGTATTAAAAAGTCTGCATAATTTCACAGGAAAAATGTTATTGTACTATTATACATTTGATCAGAAATGGATGCTTATATCTGACATTTTGAGATATTTTTATGCCCACTGTTATCACAATATGAACCTTTAAATACCATGGCAAGAGAGATATTTTGAAATTTCACAATAAAATGTTAGTCATTAAATTGCCTTCACTATATTTTAACCCTATGTTTAAATGGATTTAAAAATTATTCATAACTATAAGCCTTCATAATAAAGTGCTGACAGCTGACATAGAGAAATAATATTTTAAGACAAATCATGAAAATGCTGCACTAAGCACACCTAGATTTCATGTGGAAAGATCTATTGGTGTTAGCCTTATAAAATCAAAGAACTTCTGGAAGAAAATACCTAAAACCATAAAATTAATCAGTGCTTAGAATGCCATAAGAAGTAGAAAATAGTCTTAAGTCTGTCTAAATTTGCTTTGTAATTGTTTACTCAACCCCAACAATATTTGAAACCATCACCAAAATTACTGTGTTTATTTCTTTGCCTGCCTTTTGTTTTCCTTCTAAATTCCCATGTGAGACCTTATATTTTAATTAAGAAAAGAGGTCAAAGTTGAAATGCTAAGTTGAATTACAGATATGATCTCAAAATATAAACTTCAATATTGAATTGAATAGTAAACACGGCTGTACTGGAGTTTTTATTTTTTCTATTTAGTTTATATTAGATACCTTTCTAAATAATTTTGAGACATCAGAAACCAGTAAAAAAGGGTTAGGAATCTCAAATTTTGGACAAATGTCAGGGACAGGTAAAGTAATAACACTTGCAAAAACTTCATGTCTTATTTGTTTCTTAGTGCCAACATCAAAATTCTTGTATTAAGATATGTGTGTGTGCTTGTATATGCTAAACTTAAGGTATGCATTGACTTTCATGGTTTTGGATCAAGCCTTACACAGGATTACTGTAAACTGCAAGTTTAATGAAGTCATGGTATCTAAAATTAGAAGATTGCTCAAGGAAATAGATTGTAAGAAATTTTGGCTACAATTTTCAACATCATTGGAAAATTAACATATAAATTAATAACAGAGCTACTGCCAGAAGCGCTTATGAGGGCAGCTTGTTGGATTAGGCAGTAACTAATAATTAGCAGCTATTACCAAGGATATCTAGATTCAGGAGCACCTGAGAGAAATGGGAACTTGTTTGCCCTCCTCATCTAGTAGTCTTTAAAATCAAAGATAACTTCTACATGTAAGGCATTGTTGCATTTATCTTAGACCTACAGGCTTAGCTAAGAATTGGTATGTACTGAAGAGAGGTGATGACTATATAGTTAAAAACATTTATTCAAAACCAAATCCTGACACTTAAAATCAGCAATGTTTACAAACCACTGAGCAAAATAAAGATCTAAAGTCAGATTCTGCATACTGAAAATATCAGAGAAACTCAGAATCTGTATTTTGAGTAAGATCCATCTGCAAATGACTATGATAGTATATATTTCTTCTATGGGTCATTTAGGCTGTCTTGACAAGAGAAAGGTCATACACACCACCACTCTCAGCATTATAAATACACATTGGAAGACTGACAGTCTCTTCTTAGTACAGCTATTGTGAGGTACTATAGCTACCCTTGCTATTCAAGAGCCCTGAGATTTAATTTTCTCCGTATATATGTCCATGGAGATGGCTCATATGTAACACCAGAGAGGTCAAAGCTCTGAAGCAAGGAAAGGATGTGGCTGGACATGAGTAAGACAAAATTCTGTTCATAAGAGCCGCTAATTACTTCTGTCTCTGCTCCAAAGATTGATTGCCTCTAAACAGTGAAAGTCCTCTTAGGGAATGATGAGGTAGAAGACTCAGTAGCTCAGGTGATCATCAGGGATTTTGTACTCCTGGTAGAGTGATATTTCAGTGCTCAGCTTGCTTTCTTTAAAGTGGAGATGTAAATTTGAATTTTCCCAGTGAAAATTAACCAGGTAGGCCAGGATTTTCTGAACTTGAATGAAACAAAATCTCATTACATGAACAAGCTACCCAGACTTCTGATCAAAGATGACAACTGGCTATAACCAGTTTAGCTATTGCAGTTTACCATTGGCACATAGTTCACATCTTGATTCACTGGCAATAAACATGAAGAAAAAAAGTGAGGAGCATATATTCAAAATGAAAAATCATTTACATTGAATCAAATATAAATGCTAATGCAGTAGTCAAAATTGCAAAACAGACTCAGTCTTGTGTTCCATTTAGTGCTTGTAATTAACTGTAATGATGCCTACTTGCAGAAAAAACATATCCAAAGTAAAATTAGATTCCTTTTTTTTTTTGTTTTCCCCTAGCAGATTGCTCTAGATTTACAGTGGCATAGTAGAAATAAGAGAAATAAAAACTAAAATAAAACAACAACAGCAACATAATAATAATAATAGTAATAATATCAGTAGTAGTAGTAGTAGACATTTCTTTACTTAAAAATGCTCTCTTCAGGACATGGAGATCACTTAATTTCTCCTTTTTATAGTTTTATTTTTATAGATAGTATTCTGTGGTCTTCATGTAACATTGACATATTACTTGGACTACAATTTTCAGTCTTACAATTTAATTTAATATTTTTTCCCTTACACAGCAAGTGTAGATTACATGAGTTTTAGGATTGTTTTTTCAGTCTTCTCCCCTCAATCTTCTTAACTCTGCAAATAGACACTTCATATTTTAAGTACAAATAGTAAAGTTTGTTCAAGAATAATTCATATGACTTGGGATGTGAATGTTACATTTATCAGCGTTATCGGGTATGTGGAACATCATAAATCCTCATCAGCTGTGGATTTTCTGAAAGTGTTAACAATGGTTGCTCCTCAGTTACACATGTAGTATTTAAGTACACCAGGACATTTGAAGGCTTTAATTGTTTTTAAGTCAGATGTCTTCCCAAATTTTTAGCTGTACTAATAAGAACCAGTGTTGTCTAGAAATTAGGCAAGAGTTCTCACAGATTTAATGGATACTGGAATCACTGAAGTGTTCAAGTATGCTTGAGGGTAAAGGAGATGAAGGATTCACTTGCAATGACAATATCAGGAATTGCTCAGTCAGGTAAGCATCTAAAGCTTTTGCAATTTGTCCTGACTCTCCATGTGAACAGAAACAATGTTTCATCTTTCTTGTTACCATTACATGAGATTAATTTAATGCCTGGATTCATGAAATAGTTTTGGTGAAATAGGTACCTCCTCTTTTTCTTTCATTCATCCCTGTCAAATCCTGTCTGACAGACCTGTCAGGGTCTTCTGATGGATAAATTGCTAATGGGGGGAGAGAGAGAAAGGTGTGACTGCCAAAAGTTTTATAGATTTGATGAGCATGTTAATCTAAGTCAGGACTAGTCTGAACAGGTTCAGTTGTCCAAAAGCCATAAATATATTTTCTGTGGGTTATCATTTCATAATACTTGGCTATTCATATAGCATGTTCCAGTGAATACTCTGCCTGGAGCCAGATAGCTCTGCAGGCAAAATGGAGGGCAGACTCACACTCAATCTGTGCCCCACAAGTTTTGTAGATAGAAATTCCTGGAACACTTGGCTCTGAAACTCAAGCATGAAGTCCAGTAAAGCTACCAAGGATAATACAATCACAGTTGCAACAAAGCAAGTAATCACGTAGCTTCTCTTTAAAAACAACCGTGGACATAAAATAACCTCATCTTTTGGTTAGGAAAATGATAAATTTTCAGCTACAGATCTTAATCCAGCTTTAAATAGAGAATAGAAAATACCTAGATATATATACATGAAAGTGAAGGTCAGAAATAATGCATCTACTGAAAGATTGCTGATAGAGAGAGAAAAACAGATGCCCTGGTGTAATGATCTAGCTATAATACCTTACATAAACTCCTGAATCTTAAGCAGCTGAAAGTACTGATTATTTGTCATGGACTTTTGAGTAAACCATGACAAAGTTGGGTTCTTGAATTTGTTTTCAATCTCTTTGCATTAATTGATATATGAACTGTCTATTAATAATTATTTTATGGCTATTGCTCTGAATCAAGACAATGCAGATGTGGAAGAACTACATGGAAAACTTTGACGTGTCACAAACCTGGAAAAAAAAAAGCAGTGAGCACTTGAGAAAATGGACAAATAAGAGGTCAACACAATAATCTTCTATGTTCAAGGAATTGTACAAAGATGGAAAAAATATCTCTTCTGGTCACCAAAAACTGAGAAGAGCCTTGGAGCACTGAAATACATCAGTATTTGGACATTTTCATCAGTGGACATTTTTAAGAATAGACAAAAACTGCTGGAAATTGTTTAGGACATGTAGGAGCAAACATGTGAGATTCTCATTTCACAAATTTCCATCCCACCATGTGTTCTATGTAAATCTTGGCTGATGGTAAAACTTTTCCTCTTCTGGCACATAAAGTCAATTTGAAGTAATTGATGAGAGGTACTTTGTGTGCTGGTAATGATTCTACAAAAAAGATTTTTCCCTGTCTCCCCATTTTCTGGCTTCAACTTCCTTTTGAACTCAAAAATAGAGGAGAAATGAATGGTCACAGAAGTAATTTCTGTAAGGAGGAACATATTTCTTCTGTTTACTTGCATCAGACTTTTATTTATCTTTTAACATTAGGGATCTAAACTGTGTACAGAAAAATGACTCTAAAAATTGTCTAATTTTGAAGTGTAGCTTCTTGGCCAAATGCTTTTACTCCACTGGCATGCACCTGCCAGTCACTATCTGCAGCAGAATTAGAATCATATTAGTAGTGGATAGAGCTAAAAGTTCCTTTTGAAAGATGGAGGAGCAAGCTTTGGTAATTTTTAATTTATTTACTCCTGATTTTGTGAAGCAAAACAAGAACTTAGAATGTAGTAAAATAGCAGGACTTTTAAAAAGGTAAACCTTATTCCCTCCCCCATCATGTTGCAAGAGATTTATAGTAGTAATGCATATGGAATAAAGATGATAGAAACATAAAAACAACCTTTTGATGAAAAAAAAGTAGTCTCTGTGAAAAGCATTGCAATGGTGTTTTATCATTTTTTGAGAGAAATTGTTTGGGTGGTGTTTTCCATATAGAGAAATGGGGAGATTAAAGATTTAACCTAATCCTTTCAGATGACAATTCACTTGTCATTTCCTATTAAAAATCACTGGATTCTCTTTTCCTGCTTGAGTTTGTAGAAGGTTTTAATATTCACAGCTATGATTGTTCTTGAGACTTTTCTGTCCAGCAGGCTTTAGGATTTTTTCAAGATACATTCTATTGAATAACTCTTCTTTTCATATTAGAAATAAAATAGCAATGAAAAACTTACTTTAAGTGAATAGCTTATGTCTCCTGTGTGTATAAATCTGTGAGGATGTTAGGTTTATCTCCACACTTTTTTTAAAAGGTTTTTCCCCCAAATACTTGCTGTTTCCACCATCAGTGATAAAAATATTCTGTCTACATTTGGTAAATCTTCAATTTTATATCTCTATAAGGAATATGACCCACAGTTCCCTGTAGCTATCACCAATATATATCCCTTTAAATGGAAAAAGCCCATGCCCCTGCAAAGATGTGGTTGACAACATCACAGTATAAAGCCAACTTTTTCTTAACTTTACTTTCCCCACTACTTACAGAGAAGTGATGTTGATTAGGAATGTAAATTTCCTACTAGAGTTCAGTTTTTTCCATATAAAAATGACATAATTTATTTACAAAATTAATTTTGCTATTGTATGTTCACCACTGGAATTGCGCAAAGAAAAAAAAAAAAAACATGAAAAGTTTTGGGAGGAGAGATGCCAATAAATTCTTCCATGTTTCTTGGCTTGAGCTTGAACTCTTGGCCAAAGGCTGATATGATTCTGAAGTGCTGAGCAGTTAGACAGTGAGGAGGAGCTATTATCAATGAAGCAGTGTGAAGAAGCTGTGGCAGGTGCCGTTTTAGGAAGAAATGGAGGATGGGAAGGAAACAGTATTTTTTCTTAGGCTGAGAGTTTGCTCTGATCATTTCACTGCCCTTTTTCATAGACAACATTAGGTACAGGTAAGTGCTCCTAACAAGTTGCAAGGAGGATTTTTTTGAGGGGTGGGTTTTTTGGAGGAGGGTGGGATTGGGTGGTGCTTTTCTTGTGGTTTCAGTTTTTATTGCTGTTGTTACTGTTGTTTTGACAACATTTATGAACCTATACATAAATGGATACAAACAAACTTAAAATGCACATGAAAATGTTATTTCTCTAATCAATAAATTCATAAGAGGAGGGGCATAAACTATACTCACTTCTAACCATGACCCCGTTAAGCTAGAAGACACATTCATAGTGTTTTAAGATGAAGATACATCGTGCAAACATAAAAGTCTCTCTTGATATTTAAATTTGGATATGTTAATAGGTACATAGCATGAGTCAAATCTGACAGATTTTCAGCATAGCTATATCAATTTATAGTTGTATCAATAGTTTACTGCTAATAATCTACAAAATAATCTTTCAGAGGATCTAAGATCCATCTCAGCATTTTGTCCTTTTTACAATATTTTTATAAATTTTATCATGCTTGAGTTTCAAACACAATCTCTTTTTCAATGGATAAAAGTCAATATATTTATCACAAATGGTGAGCTAAAAATGAATTATAAAGGACAAAAACACAAACATTCAACATAAAATTTACACTTAAAGCAATTGATTGTAAGTGTACAAAGTTACCATACCGCAAAAGGTAATCAACCATTAAGATGGATTTTGATGGAAAAAGGAGATATTATTGCTATAAGAAATATAAATTATTAACTAATGTACACTGCATTCATTAAAAGCCACAAAACTATCATGATTTTTTTCATCTAAGTATCTAATCTCTCCTATTTCCATGAAGAGATTGAATTAAAGTCTCTCATGAAATAAAAACGTATATATTTAGAAAGCATTGCTGGTGTCCATGCCAGCAACAACTGCAGTATGCTGCTCTATTGATGTGTATTTTCTGCTAAACCCCTATTATCTAGCTGACTCAAGGGTCCTTTGAAAAATCCAGGCAATTAAAGTTCATTGTAAGCAAAATGTGCTTCTATTTGAGTTTTGAAATTGGAGCAGAACAATATGTTCAATTTTCAACAAGTTGACTATTGGATAACCAAAGCTAAGACAATTGAGATTAGCATTTATCTCCAAGTTGTGTTGACCCTATTTGCCTCCTTGTTTGTTTGTTAAGCAAATGAAGCATTAAACTTCATTATTTCACTCATCTTTTGGATTGGGATTTCCCAGTTCTCTGTTCTCTTGAGATGGGACAACAGAGTATTGCATACTCCTCACAATACTTCCTTCTATGACAATCTACTTTAAGAAGTCAAAAAAAATCACAGGCCAATCTGGTATGATTTTCATGTAAAAGGGGGTGACTGGTAAAATTTGATTATTTAATTTTTCTGCTGGCATTTTTATAGCAATGATGTAGCATCTCTCCAAGTTGTTTCACATTAGTTTCTAGTAGTATTTTTCCGAGGTAACTGCTCACCTCAACAGATACTTGTAAATGTGTTAGAACTTAACAAATCGTATAACTGCAATATTTAATGTAATTTTCTGCTAAATTTAAATGTTGTGATGGCTTTTAATTTGCTTAATTTGATCAAATTTCATCTAAAAACATGAGTGTTTTCAATGGACTGTGGTGTCAATTATCTCTCCTTCTATTAGGAAGTTACAATGTAAGAATATCTTTTGCTGAAATCTAGTTACAGTTGTTTAAGATTATGATTGGGTGAAGCTTCCTTGCAGGTAAAAAGAAATAATTTTCACTAATTCTGAGAAATGCAAAATATACTGCATATACATGAATACAAATATATACTTCTATGGAAACACAGAGAACAACTTTACCTAGTCACAAGCTTTCCTGTTCTCCTGTGTGAGTCTAGACCTTCCAACCTCACAAGGAACCTGTCTCGTCTGTATGGATCTTGCCCTCACCCTTCCTGCCTTCCCCAGGAGCTGTGCCAGTGGTGGCACAGGGTAATTATTTTCAGAGCAGCTATGAGGAAATGAAGCAGGTTGGCCAGCAGCCAAACACTTCTCAGAGGTGCCTAAATTGCAGGCAACAACCATGACTCTCTGGGTTGCACCATCTGCTCTGTGATGTTGCCTTCTGCTGTAAATTCCCCAAGAAAGCATCCAAAAGCCCTCCTGATCTTGCTAAGGACAGCATCTTCCTGGTCCTTGTATGCAGTAATCCAATTTTATGGAATTGTCCACAGTCCTGACTGCAGAATTAACTCCTTTCTTCTAACCTCAACCCTCTCACTGGAAATGTTTTGAAATAACTGTTTTCATACAATGTACTAAGGTTGATCTTGAGCTGGTCTTCTGAAGTTATGCTTTGCAGAGTAATCAAAGATGGCAATTAATAGAATTAAATACTGTAAAACACACCAAAATGGAGAAGATAGATGTCAAGTAGGATTAGAGTAGCCGCTTCTGGTCTTCCACCTTAATAGTCTTTGTTGTTGTTTAATCCCTTTAATTTTCTTTGTTTTTTCTCACAGGTTGAAAAAGCTTTTGAGATATTTTAAAGGTCCAAAGCATGATTCTATGTCTAGATGACATTAGCA
Source organism: Thryothorus ludovicianus (assembly GCA_013397245.1). Classification (NCBI taxonomy): domain Eukaryota; kingdom Metazoa; phylum Chordata; class Aves; order Passeriformes; family Certhiidae; genus Thryothorus; species Thryothorus ludovicianus. The sequence continues at coordinate 43,157 of VZTB01009528.1, read as the reverse complement.
GTTCCTGAACAGCAGTACTTTGATCAGAATCGTGGCATTTGGGGACAAAAGAGAACTGGGATGAGAAAAAGGCAGTGTTTCAAATAGTCATATACTTGTCAGTCCTAACAGATTTAAAGATGTCTCCTTCACCATCTCTTATCAGTGGACAGCATGTGGTTACTTCTGAGAACAAAATGTAGACCTTAATGAGAAAAATGCTTCATAAAATTTATATTTTTCTCTCATACTTACCATTTCACTTACTGCACTGAAGCCAGCACATGCAAAACTTTGTATTTTATTTTGATTAATAAACCTATCATAAGGACATAAAAGATTGTTGGTCAGGAAAAGGCCACATACCTCAGTAACATTGCATCCTTTAGATTTATTTTAAGCTCACCTCTCTGCTTTGTAGCTATATAATTTAACCCCTTTGTCTATAAAAATGTCTTTCCTGGCTCTTAAACACATTTATTCTGTTTGCCATCTTATCTCATATGTTGCCAAGTAACAAAGACCACTGAAGCTAAGTAGGTCACCTCAAAGTCTTCCCTTTTCCAAAGAGAATAAATTTAACCTTTTCTATTTTTTTTTTCTCTCATAAGAACAAATACTCTGAAAGTCCAAACCTTTCTTTGACTGCTCTCTCTTACATATTCTCTGGAGCATGGATATTTTGAGGATGGAAAAAGAATCAGATTTGCTAAAAGACATTAACTAGCNTTTTTTTTTTTTTTTGGTGCCTAGATATCTGCTTATTTCATGTGATGTTTTGTGACCTTTTTTAGAAGTGTTTTTCTTTTTAACTTTGTGAGGTTTAGGGATTTTCTTTCAAAATAAAATATATTTAATTATCAAGAACATGATGATAATATACATAGCCTCTTTTATGGTCATTTTTAGTTTCAGAGAAAAAAAATTAGAATTCTATTTTTTTAATTTTATTATTAAAATTGAGAAAAATTGTATAGGCTAGACTACCAACTTATTGCTCTTGCTTTGGCATTATCCCGAGGAAAAAACTTTTGACAATTCTCTAATGTTTGGTTAAGGCAGGGAGAAGATTTGACAGTAACCAATTGTTATGATTTGTCCCTGGCAAAGGTTCCTGGGATCATTAGTGTTACTCCTTCCAGTGTCTGTGGCTGTGTGTAGGACCCTGTTTGCCCTGAGGAAAGAAGCCACATAGGGATTGTACAGACAGTAGGCAGAAAGTTGTATTAGCTGTTCTGGATGTGGTTATTGTTCCATAGGAAGGATTTAAAGAATTCATGAGGGGGACTTGGCAGTCAGAAAGCAGATGTAAGAATTATTCTGGAGGTGTTAGTCCAACTACAATTGCCCCCTCATCTGGGGCTACTGATGAGTAAGTACTGGATGGCAGATGGGGAAAGTCCAGCATAGCCACAGCCCTCCTGGCCCACCCCATGTGCTCAGCTCGATGTTCAGTGGAGCCCATGCCACAGTAATGAAGAGGTGCTGTATCCTGCAACCAGCCCCTGATGTTGATAGATCTCAAAGGACCTTCTCACTCATCATTGCTGTGACGCCAACTTGTGACACCAATTTTTGCCATCTTCTTATATTGATCAATCATCTGGACTCTAGTCTGGATGGCACAATCATTCTACATTTAAGAAAAAAAAATGTATACTAAAAATCAAAAACTATCTTGCAATTCTTCACTTGGTGCTATTTAGCTCCATCTCCAAAAGCCTTTAACAACATAGGACAGCTTACTGCATTGAAACGAACATCCCAAATTACCAAACCTCCTTTGCTGCTTAATGCTCTTTAACATTTTTTCCAGTCATTCTAATGAGAGTGGGCAGTTTTGTATATGGAAATTTTAAGCTCAGGGTTTTAAAGGTGTCTTTTGCTAATATTAGTTGAACTTGGAGTTATTTAAAATCAGAAGATGGAGGAAAGGCAGTGCCTGTTAGAAAAGATCCTCTTTACTTCCTCTATTTGTTGTCATATTGGTGGATATCTTTTCATGTTCTAATAGAATTAAAGCTATCATTGATAATTTAAATTATAAATTTGATTTACTGAATAAATAAATGTTAATTCTCAAAGTAGTTTCTTTGACTAATTTCTTTGACAAATTCCTCTGTACAACTACTTGAAAGAAGGCTGTAGTGCAGTGGCTGTCAGTCTCTTCTCCCAAGTAACAAGCCACAATCACCAGAAGAAATGGCCTCAAATTGCACCAGGATACTAGGAAAAATTTCTTCACCCAAAGGGTTGAAGAACACTGGAAGAGGCTGCCCAGGGCGTTGCTTGAGTCACCATCTCTGGAGGCATTAAAAAGACATGGCACTGTAGATGAGGAACTTAAGGCAGTGTTGTTTACGGTTAGACTCGATGACCTCCTCCATCCTAGATGATTCTGTGATTTTATAAAAGCAAAGAGGATTTCAAACTTAATGCTTTTCAAATGAAAATGTGTTTTTACTATTCTGTTAGTGGGATTATGGGTTTTAGATTACTTTGACGGATTCAGAGTTACAGCGAGGAAATAGGGAAAAAGAAAATGTCTCTAGTTCTTCATAGTTTTCTTAAGTAAGTAAACAGGGGAATCCTGAATTGGTGATGTGTGCTAATGGGAATGACAAAATAAAATAACTAATACAAGGTCCAATAAATTGAAGGATAGGTAGATTTTTTTACTTACTAAATTTAATAAATCTTTAAGTTAATAAATTCTTTTTGCTACTTTGCTCACTCATCCCTTAAAATGATGAGAAACCACACAATATTATCAGCTAAATTAGAGAAACAATGAATTGCATCTCCTTTGTGTCCTGTGTTTTGCTCTGTTCCTTCTATTATTCCTAGTCTCTGCTGGCCAAAGAATAAGTGAGGTGGTGACTAGTATGTAACAAAATTATTGGCGGACTCAGGGGCTTACCTGAAATGACATTTATCTCACTGTTTTTAGCTGACTAGGTTTCAACTAGAAAGAATCCATTTAAATATATTTAGTTGTCTTGATATTTGAAGACCAGGGTCTCATTTGCTGAAATTTTTTTGATGCAACACAATAACGTCTTTTTGTTACCCAATTATTTCCTTCCAGCTGTTACAAGAGCAGCTGTTGTACATTGTACACAGAAGGCAGCAGTAAAGGTGTAGCCTTTCTCATTATCTTCTGCTGATTTTTCTACTACCTCCAGGCCTAAGTTCCATTTCTGACATCCCAGTGGGACCAGATAAAAATGGATACAACAAGGAGAAAAATTAAGGTAAGCATAAAAGCCACCTTTCACCAGCTTTTATGCAGCACTTGCCAAAATAGTTTGACAGTATGAAACAACTTGCCTTTGGTACAGAAAAGGAGGAAAAAAATTAATCATTTCAGATTTATATTGTGCCAAGGATCCTTCTCTGGCCCTCTGTAGAGGCTATCATAGAGAGGTAATAGCTACAGGCTGCTTTTGAGAGTAGGCTTCATGACAGCAACCCTAGGCTGCCTGACTCACATATTGCCGTGCACATTACCTGTATTTCAGCTGTAGGGTCTGCAGCATTCACACTGCACTTCAGACAAGGTAATGCTACCAGGATCCCACCTTGTTCTGGCGTTGGCCAAAGCAGTCCCTGGCAGCCTGTGTCAGTATCACAGCTCAGCCCTTCAGCAACCTCACCTATTTTGGTGCTTCATTCATAGCTCATATTTTTTGACAAAAGGTGGGTGAAAAGAAAGTGCCTGAAGCTGGTGATAAAATTTAACAGATTCTCCAGTGTGGAAGCCACAGTTTTTGAGACCACTCTTGTGATCATGTGCACAATGCTTCTCTAAGTTCACCACTAAAACCATGTCTCTGTGACTGGTGACTGACACAAGTTAGGTCATTCTCCTGGTCACTGTTACACAAAGAGTATGACAAAGTTGCTACTGCTTGATACAAGCTAAAACAGTCTCTCCCTGAAGTAAGATAGCTTAATGGCTATTTAGAGCAAGAATCCATAACTCTTAATTGTGGGATCATGTGGATTTTTTGAAGGCATATAGAAGAGAAGTGGGCAGATAATGTGAGAAAAAAAGGATGAGCATGTATAACAATTTATGTATTTTCAGTGTATCAGCATCATATATCTAACAGAGCATCTATCCCAGCACAGAAAACAAAACAACAAAAAAAAAAACAAACAAAAAATAACCAAAAAAAAACCCAAAGAGGAGGAGATAAAATGGTCATATTTGACTATATAAGTTAGTGATCCAATTTTTTAACAGGGGCTGTTAAACTAATAATGCAACTGTGGATCAATCTCTGCCTAGAAGGCACATTTTGACACATCTGAAAGCATTGTCACACTGTGTTGAGTTCCATCCCAGTCTTTTGGTAGAAGAGCTGACTTAGTTGTTGTGCAGGGAGAGAGTATGTGATGTTTTGGGAGCAGTTGTCTGGAAAGGCACCACAGTGCTTTTAATTCAGGTCAGCACTGGTATAAGAGGCAGCCACGTGGCATGGCTCATATGTCCACACAAGCAAACCAACCTTTGCATCATAGCTCCCTGTTGAATTTTCAAGAAGTTTGTAAAAGTTGGAAAATAACTGATCTAAGGTTTCTTTCTTTGTAGATAAGGAGAGTAAAAATTTTAGAGAATTTGTCTCATAATCTTCAGGATGTACCACAAACATTGTATGGGCATGCATTCAGCAAATAGTCATACAAGCATGGATCACATAAGGATGGCAGTAATTTGGGGTTTTGGGGTTTTTTAATATACTTTTCTCTCCCTCATGTCAGAACTCCCCATGCTTCCCAACACCAGAAAAAATTATTAGATGGATTTGTCTATATCCAGGCTTAACCATATTCTTGAATATATAGACTGTTTCAGAGAAAGGGTATTTTATGAGGCTGTAAAGATAAAAGATAAAGGTGATGAGAAAGTAAATTCCACAGTATGCATTATGACATGAGCTCTTTCATGTCTTCAGCTTGTGTCACAAGACATCTCAAGTTATCATGAGAACAGATCATATAACAGTTTTAGCAGACATAAAATGATACAATGGTACATAGAGTGATATTCCACTTGGCTTAAATTAAACTCTTAAATTGATAGTCATGACTTACCACTGGTTTTTGACTACATAAATTCTTTCATCTAAAAGCCTTTCGACAGCATGGGAGATGATGATATCCTTTTTCTATAGAATATAGAAATGATATGTAGAGAGGTTAAGCAATTTATCTGATAGACTTAGAGCTAATACTGGCAATAGAACTCACATCTTCTGGCAGCATGGCCTAATTGGGCTTTGAGTGTCTATACAAGTCTCTGTTAGAAAAAGGTTTTACTTGAGGCTTGTCTCCTAATCCCACATGAATCTAGAAAGCTTCAGCACTTTATATGGATCAAGCCTATGGTCATACTAATCTACCAGCTTTAAAAATTTAATTTGTAAGCAAGATCAACTTTATCATTCCAGCATGCTCAAACAGCTCAAATCAGAGTGAGCATGAGTTTTACCATAAAGTCCCTAGCAACGCAAGTTTAAGACTTGTAATGTTAAATAATTCATGTTTAAATTAAGCCCTCAGAATTCTTATGTCGCCTCACTGTTTGCTGTAAGTATTCTGCCTGTGGTATAGCAACAAACCTTCCCAGTTTTATACTGATATTTTCCATTCAGTTCTATGAGATAGAATCAGAACTATTGAACTGTAACTTTAATCTCTGCATAGTTAGAAGAAATCTCTTTTACTTCAACAATTTCAGAGATCCAACAAGGTTGTTGCATGACATTCTGGCCTTTACATTGCTCTGAATCTTCAAAGCACAATATACACAGTTATGACAAGTAAAACTAGTACTGTACCCCAAAATCTATTGATCTGCTTTGAAAACAGACATATAAGTAGGTTAACTACCTCACTTAACAGCAAGGATAAGTATTTAAAAATCGTCCTAAATTTTGCAAATTTATGTGTGGGAAGATTTTTTTTCCTAATGGCCTGAAATGGATATTTTCAATTTGTGGCTCATTTACAGAACACATTTCTTTGTTGTGCAGGCAAAGTAATCAAGGTGCAAGGCATTACCTCCGGTTCCAGATAGACATTCCAATGCAACTCAGAAAATAACTTTGAAGTATGCGAGCCATCTCCATTCTTCATAGGAGAGTTTTCAGCAATATCCTGTCACAAGATATTTCAAGTTATTGAAAATAGGTATGTTCTACTCTTTCTGTATAAATTTTCTTATAGTATGATGTTTCATGGTGGTCATAGGTTGAATCATATATCTGTGAAACACCCATTAATGCTTGCACTGATTCTCATTTCTGACCAATTGACATGCACTATTTTCCTGGATGACTTCATATTTGATACACAGCGTACTCTGTATTTGGTAAATTCAGCTGATAAGTGAACAGACAGTGCTGATATTGTATTCTGTTTGCAGAAGAGTATCTGTGTTTCACTTTTGGATATTTTTGACTGCTATCACAAAGATGAAGGCTGAATGACAGAGGTGACTTATCTTGGCAAGAGATACTGCTGATTTGCAGAGGACCACAAGCTGGAAAAACAAGAGAATCAAACAGAAGACTTGATTTATGTCTTGTTCTACATACAGTGCATCTGGAATATTTTCCTTTGAAGACTGCTTCAAGCACAGAACTGACAATGAGGTATAATTTATCCACAAGAGAAATGGCAGGGTCAACATTTCAAAGTAAAATTTAATGTAAGTGTTGAGTGAAGTAACAATAACTGTGCTAGTCACTCATCTGTCTTACCATTCATTACAGAATACATAATATACCAAGATTTTTGTATTCTATATTTAGTATGTAGTCATTATATAGTCTATTCAGCCTCTTTGCCATTGAACTTGCTTACTTTTTCTCAAATCCCAAGCAGTCTTGGATATTTTTGTTGTCTGTATTTGGAGTGAGACTGCACAATAAGGCACAATAAAATCCCCGTGGCATTTCCTTAGTGTATAGATGATCACACAGAAGTCAATAGGTAGATTTAATAAAGTAAGACCCAATCCATGGGGAAAAAAAAAGGATTATTTCTTTATAAAAATTACTCCTATAATGGTCATTGATTTCCATTGTCTTAATTTCCAGGAAGATTCTATAAAATTTGATCTATAGCCTGCAATCCTACTTGCCTTATATAAAACTTCCAAATGAGGCATTTCTTTCAACAGTCAAGACAATATCCTACAGACCAGTATTAAAAAAGAAAGCCAAAACAACCTTTTTCCTAGCTTGTAGGTTCTTTTTTTTTTCATTAGCTGAACAAAAAAGGAAAGATATTTCTAGTATTAAAAAGAAGGTTTAAGTTAAATTGCATTAGAATTGAACATTTTAAAGCAATATATAGCTCATGGACAAAACTAAATAATTTAGCAAATTAATTTTGAGCTCAGGACTCTAAAGTAACATCTTGAATTTTAAAAAAATAATAGTCATTCTAACTTCTTCTTTAAAACATTTCTCTCACAGTGTAAAATGTAATCTTAGGTCCACTTAACACCTAAAAGACAAGTAGTTTTAATTATGCATATGATGCAGAAGAATCAATTAAGCAACAGAGTAATTGTAATATGACTAAGGTCAAATACGCAAGACAGCGGCAGAATAAGGAATAGAACTCCTTTTCCTTGCATAGCTACTATACATAAATGAGATGGAAATTAAAAAGTAATTAGGAGAAATATATTGAATTTGTATTCCTAATAGACTACAGGGTTTTGGCTCTCTTTTCTATGCTCTGGCAGAGCCCAGGGGACTGATACACATTTGCTGGTGGGTGCAGGAGGCAGCTCAGCTGCAATGCATTGATCTGTGTACCACAGGTTGCAATTGTTCTGTAATTATGTATTTTATTCTGAAAGCATGGCTCATCATACTTTGGCATATTGAGACACACATTTGTGATTTGGTGAAAGCAGCTGTGCTCTACAGTATGTATGTGCTCTATAATAGGTATGCAAAGAAACAATTCCATGTGTTCAAAAACATCATACAGCTTTAAGACTAGTCTATTGGTTTTCGTTGCCTTATTCTTGACCAACATTTAATAACCTTGACAAATAAAACTTTGTACTTAACCTCACTTTTTTTTTTCCAATTGTGAGGTGAAAGCAGGGCTTAAGTTTAAGCTTTCTCATCATATTTAATTGACTAAATTTGCCTAATATGTCCATTATATTTTTGTATTTCCAAAAAAAATCTGCAGTGCTAATCTACCTGGTGCTACCTTGTGTACTCATAACAAGGCGTTACTATATATAGTTTAGTACACATAAATAGAATTTAGCAGAATATCACAGACATATGCTTAATTATAGATGATGTATGATAACTTCTACCAGGTGTTTTTTCTTACACATATTTTAGCTTTTAAGCAGACAATCTGCTTTCAGACAGGAATGGCAATGAATACTGACCATTATCAGGTTTCCTGTTCTTTTCTGGTTTAAAATACCGTGGTAAGAGATTCTGGACCATGTTATGACTATCTGCACAACGGATATCACCTTCCCCTGCCCCTTTGGCCCCTGCCACTTTAATTCTTTTGAAAAAAACAGTTGCCATCAATTAAGTGCATTGAAGGAAGTAAGGCAAAGGAAAAAAATGTGAAAAGAGCTACTTTCCATTCTTTCTGGCTTCCAGCTAGAATAACCCAGAAAGTAGATTTTTTTTTAAATAAAAAAAATTTGCCTGAGAAAATATTTTCCACACTTTGTTATTTTTCTTTTCTTTTTCCTCAGTCAAATAAAGAAAAAGAAGGTAAAGTATAAAACTGAACTCTAAATAAAAGCATTTTTTTCATTTCCAATTGAAAAGAATTGTGTTATGTTCTAAAAATATTCAAAATTAAATGCTCGTTTCAAACAGTCTAAATAGAAATGTATACAATTTCATAAATTACTTTTCCACATGGAAAACTTCAGTGTATGTTAGGGATTAGCACTTAAGCCTCAAGTCTGGATACGGGCTGGTGTTTGGATCTGCTAGGTCCATTAAAGAATTATTTTCCTTGGGTGGGAGCTGCTGCATTTTGTGCATGTGGAACACCATGTGCATCTGCATGCTTGTAGGATATTTGGAAATCTCTTCCATCCCTTTACAACTATTTTTTGAGCAGAGTCTTGCAGTTCCAAATACAATGCAGTTATGAATAAGTACTAAATGACATAATGTAGCCTGTTTTACCTCAGAGGAAAAGTAAGAAAGAAATAAGTCTGCATGCAGTAAACTGCAAATTCATGGAGAATTTACAAAAGAAAAAAAAAGACAAAATTATTATAATTGGACTGGTAACAGAGTTCATATTGTCCTGATATGAAAGTTGCCTCTATGGAGGAAATGCAATGTCTTGCATGAAAAACAGCTATACTATCCAATATGATACCGCTGTGACATCACCATGGCCCAGACAGATGAGATCATAAACAATTATAGAATGCTGCAATTTTCTGAGATTTTGTAATTAAAATGTATTCATCTTGTTGTTTAAAGGATTCTTGTGTCAAAGATCTTAGAAAGTGAAAAACTGATAGACTTATAAAATGTGCTGTTAAAAGGGAAGATAATCCTGAGCAGATAAAATTTCTAAGGCTGAAATATTAACACATCATTGAATATGATTATTGTATTATTTGAAAAGTGAAAGATTGGTTTAGGGATTACAAGACTAATGATAATATTTTAGAACTCTTTCTTTTGCTAGCATCTGATAGAAGAAAATTGTCTGTTGCTTTCTATGTCGTGAAAGACTATGAAAGGCCCCAAATGTGGAAAATTACTGCACAGAAAAAGTAGGTTAAGCATAAATGTTGAACTGTGTACAGTACAGAAACTAATTTTCTTGCCTCTCTATGTCTTTTAGTAATGCTTTCTAACCAAGCACCAATAATAAATTTTTTGAGTACTTCTTGTAGATAGAAAGTACAAATTTATAAATTTTCATCTCACAGGCACAGAACAATGTACAGACTGATTTTGGTCAATTTATACTGCATTTGCTTGTGGAAAAAGTAGACAGGTGGCCATTAGACTTTGTAATCTAATGTTTTGTTCCATTTGGGAGGAATACATTGGTAAAGTCAATATTTTAAAAAGGCAGGGAATAAAACCATTAACATTAAGAAAAAATAATGTTGACTAAAAGATACCAAGGAATTTGTGACTGTGTAATATTTTTCTAATGGATTTTGATTGTAAAAAGTGTCTTTTATCATTTTAATCAAAATTTCTTTGAATCTGGAATTAGAGAATTTAGCATTAAGGTTTATAATTAGCAAAAGAACCCTTGGTACAATTTTGAAAAGTTAATGGCTAGCAGGGAAGAAAAAGTTTCATGAAACAAGGATATAGATTCATGCTGTGATAACTCTCAGGGGGTTAGTTCTCATTCAACAGAATTTGGCTGCTCCAAAGGAGACTGGTGTAGATCAAAAAGCTATTTAAGACAATCAGAATGTTTCTAGGCACTCAATAGGAATTAAGCAAGTCTGTGGGAATCCAAACAAGTAGATGTATATGTTTTGATGTGTGCTGAAAACTCCTACTGAAATCTCCCAAAATCTCTATCATTGAAATAAGACAGAAAAGCAGTCATGTTTAATGCAAAATTTGAACTGCGGTTTATGAAACCTGACTTTTTTTTTTTCTCTTTTACTAGGCATAGAAAAGAATATCTATTTTGTCAGAAATAAAGAGTGTGAAAATCCTTCTGATACCCATGTTTTGTGGTGTGCAAAGATAGACACAGGGATATCCAAATAGCAAAGCTGTGATTATAATTTGATTATTTTATTTATTTCCTTAAAAAATTATTAAACTACCATCACTGACATGCCCAAATTTCACAGTTATGACCAAGATCAATTATTTCACTTGAGGTGGGTGCTTCTGTGAGTCCTGCTGTATTCCTTTGCCACATGGTCCAGATGCTGTGACTGCCGTTGGCATGATGATTCCAAGTGTCAGCATAGGCGAGGTGACAATACAGGGTCATGGAGAAGCTGTTCACAGATCAGTTTAAGCCACCCATAAAAGGGTGGCAGGAGTAAAAAGTAGGAAATATGACTGATAAAAAGGGCTATCAGATCTTTGTGGAGAAAGCAGTTTCAGCCATATGAGTTTAATGGAGTGTGAGACCTCCAAGAGCAGGCATGAATCCTATGGAAATACAGAAATAAGGTGTCCCCTTGGAAAATAATTTAGTCTGGTTCCTTTCACATTGCAGTCTCCATAAAATGTAAAAATGTAAATTGTAAAAATGCCTGTACTTATGAGAGAGACTGGCTACATGGTGGTGGGTGTGCTGGTAGGGTGCAGTCAATAGAGATATTGTGAAGAGCAACCCAAGCAGTGCCTGCTCCCTGTTTCATCGTCAGCAATGTGAAACTGGTCTGTTTTCTAGAGAGCAGACATTAGGCTAAGAAAAAAACACCATCAAGTCTACTCACTGTAAAATGTTGGAACCACTGTAAACCCACAGTATATTGTTCATATAGAAACCTTCACAGCAATGTATAAAACAACTCTATGTGAAGTCAAACATGTATCTGTAACTTTGGTGTGATCCTAGGGTTTTTCTTGTGTATCTTCAAGTTAATAATTTGCTGTGCTTTGCATTTGTATGAACAATTATTTTTGCTTTGGCTGCATAATTGCTCAGTTCCTTCTCTTACGTTATTCAGCACTGTGAATTTAATTACTCCTCATCTTGAAGTAATTTCTGATTTATCCTGTTAGCTTTGCTCCAGGGTGGTCCCATGTGAGCTTAAAAGTGCATGGATTTAACTATCTCCATAGCATTACATCAAGCAACTCAGTAGTATAGGCAATGCTCGACTATAGAGCACAGTTGCATATGTAAAGAATAATATCAATTCAAGACATTTTGTTGCTATGTGAGGAATTTGTATTTCCCTTCTATCTGAACGAGTTCAGATAATTTTTTATTATTATTTTTGTTTAATGAGAAACAAAGCATGCAAATCCAGTTGCTACACAGTACTCATTCCAGGAAAAAAATGAGGCAGTGAACTGGATTGAATAGGAAAGGAGCAAGCATGTGTTATGTGCATGTTGGGATACCAGAGGTTCATTCCCTCAAGACAATACAAATTCTCTTGCTTTTCAGTGAGTCAACACAGCAATTGTGCACTGCCCTTAGGGTATGAAATGCTCTGCTCATTGGGGCAGAAATAATTTTTTTCATTCATGTTATTCTTAGCAGCCCTCTTTGTTATCCTCTCAAAGGGCGTCATCCCTGGGCATCACTAGGGACAGGACTATACAGCTGGATGAGTACTGTTCTACCAAACACAAGAAATAGCAACACTTGTTCCAAAAATAATAGGGTACCTCAAAAGAGAGCAAAACAGACAACCTTTTCTAAAATATTATGACACCACGAGCTGGGTCAGCATGATGCGCAGAGGCAGTGATTTGTGAAAAACCGCCATGAAATCACAGAAGTTGCTATTCCTCACTCCTGTGGGGAGGGCACTGGAGGTGTTGTAAACCGACTCCCAGTCTGATGTGCTTTTGCCTGGGATTTCAGATTTACCTCAGATTGTCATCTTCCTGTTCTGCTGCTTGTGGTTGTTTAAAGCAGCCTGAAAGTCTTTGTTTCATGAAGCATGAAACTCCATTTGTAAGTGGTAAAGTCCAAAGGGAAAAAGTGATAGATAACTTAAAATGCTGTACGTAGTCTACTGGAAAAAACCACCTATGCAGCAATTTTTTAATGAAATAATTTTTGATTACACTAGGACTATGCAGTGCATGCCATGCACTTTTCTGTGAAGCTAGAAAAACAGCTTTAAAAAGGTTCCAAAAGTTAATATCCTCAGTAGGCCATATATGAAGGCTTGGTAGTGGGGATTTTTTGTTGCTGTTTTTGCCCTATTATGAATAATTGCTCATAAGAAAGACTATAGTAAGTTTTGCTCTGGTGATACAATGTTTAATTTGATTCTTGAAAATATAACGTTCTTTCTATACTTTCCATCTTTTAACTCTTTGAAATCTTATATAGCTGAAAAGAATCAATTTCTCTGGGGGACGTTACAGAATGAGGGTAGGAAAAAGAACAATGAGAGTTGTAGCATTTGTCCTTTAACCATGATTTTCCAAGTTCTGTAGTTCTCTCTAAGGGTGTGTCCATTCCAATCTCAGCATCTCAATATCTCAGCATCTCTTAAGCTTCAGCCATTTTTATAGCTTATCCTTGAAGTCACCTGCCCACACAATTTCCATCTTATATTAGTCACAAATAAGGGGGCATCCTGCAACTGAAGGGCAATGTTTATTTTCTAAGTTTAAAAGTATTTCCCTCACTATCTTGATTGGGGGGAGGGGATGGTGCAGGAAGAGGAGGAAATTTTTTTTGGGTGCAGAGGTGAAGTTGCCCATGCTTTCAAATGTGGGTTTGAAAAGGAACATGAAGGGAACCTGAGTCAGTCATTGCTATTCTGTTTATTCAAAGGCCATGTGTGGTTTTCAGTCAGATAATGGAAATCAGCTAGGGGTTTTTAGGTCTGGACCTGTAATGATTTGTTTTTTATACTTTGCTGTAGCAGGGGTCCTAATTTAAGAATATCGTAACAAAGTCTTGGAGCTTTGTTCCAGTATATGTCAGGCCTACTCCTGGCTAGTGTGTTCAGAAAGCTGGCAACAAACTGAGAACTGCAACTGAAGTAATTCCTGTGGCATAAAAGAGATTTGCAGGAGGCTTCAAGAGTTTGGGGAAAGCATATCCAGATCCACAAATGTACGAAGCACAGGCACTTCCCTGTGCATAAGCCCTGACTATACTGCAAAATTGTTCACAAGCTCTGACAAAGTGAGGGGAGGTCTCTGGTACCCTGCCCTGCACACACACAATTGTATTCATATTTCACTGTTATGTGTTAACCTTATATGCAAAATTTGTTTATGCCATTTTTAAATTAATTTAATTGTTTGCACCTCTTTTTCTGTCCAATCATCTTGGCTAGATAGGTGATTTCCCACCTTAAAGGTTTTCCTTATTTCTTTTCTGTTTCAATCCTCCAAAAATAGGACTTCAGAATATTGACAATAAAAAACAAAAAAAACTCCCTAAAAATATTGCAGAAGTGTGGTGTGAAATCAGAAAGAAGTTGAATAAGTTAGAAGTCAAAAAGGTCTTCTGTTAGACACAAAGCCTTACTGAACATCCTGTTCAGCTATTCAGGTTTTCAGTTAATAAAAATACACTTCATTGGGCTCTTGTGCATTTTCTTCATCCATAAAGATGAAGAGATGCTTTAGAAGTCATCTTTTGACATGAATCTGGTTTTTCTTTTACTCTGATTTTTAAATAAATAACCAATTACTACAGGGCAATGAAACTAATTATTTCAAGTGAAAAAGATTAAATCTAGAGAATATAAATAGTTGTTCATTCCTTACTGATGATTCCTGAACATGCCATATTCTCTTAATAATGTGATAGCTTTTTATGACACAGATTTATTCTGAATAACTTTAGGTATTAACTTCCTCAGTCTAATATTTTTCATGTTGCTCTCCTTACTAGCATATTTCTTTCCAAACCTTTCAAATACTAATTTACAAATAATGATAAAAAAATTAGAGGAATAGCTGAATAGCTACCAGGTGGTTTCACTTGAGAAGAAGATGAAGAAAAAAACCTCTTAAACTGGCTATTACTGAACTTCTTCAGTTAATTGGAAGATGTTAAAATTCATGCAATTTGGCTCTTGAAATGCATGTGAAATAGTTACCAGAATGGTGTAAATATTTATAATTGCATTTTCTGAAAGTGATTAGAGTAAGAACAGCAAATTTTCTGAATTCTGAGTAAAAATATATTTGAATAAGTATATGGAACATGTGGATTCAAGAATATGAATAGAAATTTTATTCTGTTGTTAAAAAGTAATATTCACATAAAAAAATCTGTTATTTCCCTTTTATTATGATTGAATACAAAAAGGGTTTTTAATTTCATCTACATCTAAGTATCTTTTAATTTGCAAATGTATATTTTAAGATCCACAGAATATTTGGAAATCTCCTTGCTCTTTAAAATCCACTCTTAAAAGGTGTTTTGTTTTCATATTGCCTTTACAGATATTCTTTTTATTTTCCAAAACAAAGCTTAGCATATATAAGACAGAAAGAAATCAGCATGCATACTCTTAAATATGTTCCCTATACTTGTACAGAAAGAAACTGTGGTAAAAGCAAAGAATTTGAATATACCTGTATAGTCTTATGGCTGATATGAATAAACAAAACCTCCAGTTTTATGCATACATAGGATTTTTGTATTGTCTATTCAAGATAAATTCATGGATTCTATGAACAGTTATAGATCCATTTGTTTAGTTTATTTCCACTGTTTTTTTTTTACCCAGATGGGAAGATAGAAGTCATGCAATTTGCAGTTTATTCTGAGGGAAGACAAGACCAGCTAGGACCAGGATGTTGATCCTATTTTCCCGGATAGAGGTCTATCTCACAGTGTGCTTCTAATATGGTTTTTTATCCTATTTTTACACATTTTTTTAAGCCATAACAGTAACATAATGAAAGTTAAAAAACTGTGTTTTAAGGAATCCCAGCGCTTTTTCACTTCATAAATGGCCAAAGAAAACCCCACCAAAAACAAAACAACAAAAACAAAAAAAAAACAGATAAAAATAAACAAAAACCAAAAAAAACCCCCAAACAAGGAAAACCAAATAAACCTAATCATACAAAGAATTTCTAACCAAACCAAACCCTGCATACAATCTTTACTTTAATAAGAATGCATTTTAGTAGAATTATAACAACTTCAGTGAACATCTAGAGAGCAGAAGTTATGATGAGGGAAGTGGGGGTGCACTGAGAACTAACTTTCAATTTTAACAACAGTCTACCATGCCTACATGTTATAATTTATCGATTATTATCTTATATTTTTACACAGCAAAATGTTTAAATTTTTTCTACTTTTTTCTGAGTGCATTTACTAAAAATCATTGGTATGGCTTTGTGAAGTACATACATACATATATTCCAATCCAAATAATGCTGTAAACTTGAGAAAAACTGTAAAAGTATGGATTGATACTATAGCACTTGAGCCACTCCTACCTTGAGCCACTCTGGCATACTGATACATTTGGCATTCTGCTTGAGACAGATTTTCAGCTTCTGCTCTGTTGAAAAAACCCACTCAAATGAGTTTTAGAGAAATGTGTGATTAGAATCATCAGCATACTGAGTTCTGTGCATTTTTAAGATAAATCGCCCCCCCACCACCAGTGCTTCACAGCCAAATCTTTGGTATTTTATAATAAATCTATGTAGATTATTTATCAAGCCTTCTGGGGAAAAAAAAGTAAAACAGCCTATCCTGAATACTGGGATTGATGTCTGCAATTATAAACAGTCACAGCTTGATAATATACTAGTCTTGCATTTTCGATTTAATTTCTCATAGACAAAAGAGTAAATTATACCCATTTTCTTTGTCTCCAAATACTCTTATTTTAGGAAAAAAAAGCCATCTATCAAAAAATTAGATTTCAAACTTACTTATATAAAGGCAAATATATCAGAGGCACATGCTCTTCCAATATGAAGTTATTTCACCCATGAAAATTTATTTTCAATAACAAAAAAAAATCAGTTAAAATGTAAAAACTTGTAAGAAGGAACATTCAAGACATAGACAAAATATATGTGCTCATTTGCCATGTAATATATAATATTTTAAGGTGGATACTTACATGTGTCAATAAATTGTTGTAAGATATATAGGCTCAGAATATAGTGTTGTTTCCATTTGTTTAGAAGAAAGTAGTAAGTTCTTTAAAAAAAAATTTATATTAGTTGTGGTTAATGGCGTTCAAAAGAGAAAAGTGAAGCTTAAACTTAACACTAAAAATCAATATGCTGGTGATCTTTAACAGCTCCCCTGCGGGAAACAGTGTAATATATATATATATATATATATATGAAGTAATATATTGCATGAATTATAACATACTGTGCAAGAAATTATTTCCAGAAATTATAACATATAAGAAAAAACATTTCTGATAAAATTTGTCTTAAAATCTATTTTTGCAGAGATACGAGAAAATTAAAACTTTGTAGCAATATGAAGGTAAAACTATCAGAAACAGCTGAAATTTTTAATACATTTCGATGCACTCATTTATAAATATGTTTAAAAGCACTTACAGAAGAGAAGTACAGGAAGTTCTTTGTGCAAGCAACACCTGATTGTAGATCATGATTTCTACTGTTCAGATGACTCCAAACACAGGCTATTTTTGCAGAAGTGGAATCAACAATTAACTGTCTCTATCGAAAATCCCAGACTAGAACTGGCTATGTTATCTGTTTCTTGAAGCCTTTTACTTCTTGTTCGACTCATATTTTCATGTTGAGGTGGTATCATGTGTGAGCAGAATGCTGCCAAATAGGCATGCTGAAATCCAGGCCTGTCTTCACTGAACTTTGCCCCAGAATTCAAGGAAATTGAAATTCCACTCAAACTTTGGTCTTGTTTCTGTGAGAGCATGTCAGACTATGAATATTACACCTTTCTTTACAATTTCAGATCTAATAGATATAATTAATACTTCACCTGATGCCAGGGAAATCCATGATCAGTCCAACATCACTGATTTTTTTGAATCTCCATTTATTTCACAAAAATTCACATATTTAAATTCCATTAAATTCAAAAATTAATAGGTTTTATATGTTCAAAAAGGAAGAAAAAAGAAAAACATACACAACTAAATCTTCTGCTGTTGACTTAGTTTTAATCGAAATGTATTTATGTCACCATAAAAATAACAAATACTTTGCTGAAACAATTTCTGTGAAAAATTGAAATTAGAAACAATTATATGTTTATTTTTTTCAACCAGTGCTTATTAATTGACATTAATAGAAATAGTGTGCACACTAAGAATAGTGATTAAATCCCTATGCAACATAATGGCAGAAGAGCTTAACAATAAAAGCAGTTTTAAATGAAAACTTGAAGAATATAACTCCTACGTGGAATGATTATTAAAAGCATGTTAAGAAAAATATTTGCATATTATTCCACTGATTAGTAAGACAATAAAATAATAAAAATAAATTGAAAATTTGTTTTTTTCTTTCAAATAGCAATAGGTTTTCCTTGAAGACAAAGAAGTATATTTTAAACTATCAACAATGAACTAGAAGTCTAACTATCAGCAAAAATCTGCCCAGTAAAAAAAGTCAGAGTCAAATAACACAAAGCTGCTTCTTCTGTAGACTGTTCTTCAGTAGCACTTCTTTCCTTTATGTTACTGTTGCTTTGGTGATCTAGTTCTGTAGTTTTGTGGGAAACCTCACATCTTCCCACTCCTGCTTTCCCCTTCACTTTTCAAAAAATTAGAGAAAATTGGGAAAGAAATACAACTGTAAGCCCTTTGCTTTTCTTCTGACACGGATACAAATTTGGTCATTTTCTATCTTATCCTTTGCACTTTGTTTTTAGCATCAAGCATGTACATGTACAATGGCATTTTCAAGGCCAGATCTGCAGCACATGCAATTTTTGTTCTTAGGGTTGCTAATGTAAAACTTCAGGGAAAATGAAACAAATTATTTACAGTAGTATAGAGTAAAATTTTAAAATGTTTATGGTGGTACTACTGTGTAAAACTTGGTGATATCTGTGGGGTTAATAATCCTTGCTGTAAGTCATAGGAGAAGCACCTACAGCTTCTCAGTGGAAAGATGAAGTCCTGCCCATTGTGAGGTAACAGATGTATCATGATTGGGGCAGTCTCAGGAATTTGCTTTGGACAGGGCTGAGAATGCAACTTTGTCTTTTCATAAAATTATTGCTTCACCTTGGAAGAGAGACAATCAACGATTTCATAAGTTTGTGTTTTTTTCACACAGGGCACAGTACAAAGGACTGTAGTTGCTTTTGCTCAGACCTAAAAATCCCCTGAACTCTGGAAAGCATTCACTTGCTAGATTTCAGGGGGAGATTAATGCCTGTGAACAGGCAGGTCTAGAGGAAAGCATGGCACAGCTAAGCAGTACCTTGTACTGTAGGTCATCATAGCTTCTTTTGCAGGTGGTTACTATCTGTGTAGCACTTTCCATCCTAAAAAGATTGAAAATATAATAATCTTCCCTGAACTTAGGAGGTAAGCAAACACTGTTAATCCTATCTGATTAATGGAAGAACTGCACAGCTGGGTATTCCCAGCGATATTGAAGTTACTAAGACACACTTTCACCTAGGGAGTATAAAAGGTTTGTTTACATACGATGTTTGCACCACTTTCACCATCTGAACTACCAGCTCTAGGGTGGGTATAGGTGAAATGGTGCAAGAACATTTCTGCTGGAATAGCTTATTCACATTTGATTACTGTGGCAGGACAACTGTGATAGAAATGCAGCAGAATCCATTCCACTATCTCTACTGATTCTTTGGTTCGGAAGAAATTGTGCTCAACTATATCAGTTTTGTAAATGTAGAGACGTATGTAGACATGACCCTTAAGGAAAAAAAATCAAAAACAAAACATAGCAATGAAAATGTTAGATAGCTTTCATGCTTTTCTGTCTTTATTACTTTTTCGCTTCCAATCTAAGACCACTTTGTTGTAATATGTGCTGTGTCTCACTGTGTCTGCACTTTTATACATTTCAGAATAAGCAGGTAAGGATAAAAGCAGCTGAGTCAGTTTCATGCAACTGCTTTGGCTGTCATTGTATTTGAACAAGCAATCTGTGCTGCTGGGTGGAAAATACATTTGAGGATCCTGTTTCTCTAGTCTCAAGTAACCAGAAAATACTGGCCATGAATTACCTCCTAGTTGCAAGTAACAGTTCCAATTGCGAATAATGTGTTTTGGGGAACTATGGGTAGCTCTAAATAGTTTATGTAAGTATTACACCAGAGCTAGAGAAAAAGACCAGGGAGGACTGTAATAGATGCTTTGGTTCAGCCTGCAAGGACAAGGCCTGACAATATATTTTAGAACAACTCTCTTGCTTGTTCATATTATTCCCAAATCACAAAAGAGAGGAGTAGCCTTCTGTATAGGATATGACTCTTATGGTTTTGAATAGCTTTGACATCAGTAAAGTATTTCTTGATAAGGTGAAAGTGGAAGACGTTTATGCTAGTTTGCAGGTCATGTGGATACCCTGGCATGATGATGGACTCCCCTAGACCTGTCCAAACTAAGCCAGCTTAGTTAGCCCTGTGCCTCTACTCTGCCTTTTGATGGGAATCCAGGTGTGGGAGGCAAGAGGCAGGAATTTGGGATACTTCCAGACCTTGCCCTGGCATGCAATCATGCACGGATGTTCCACAGTTTGAATATAAGCCTAATGGCTAAAGATCCAGCAAAATATCTAAATTCTGCATCTCTGAAGTCACGGTTCCATATGGGTCCACAGTTGGCAGGTATTTTCAAAATCTGAATGCTGAAGGTAAATTCCTTCTACAGGAAATCATTTTCCCAGGAAGAGTTATACCTACTGAGTTCTACCTATTGCAATTATATTATTAGAACTGCATAAAAAAGTAAAATTTAGTTTCAAAACTAAGAATATTATTAAATGTTCCTAGGTATATATAGGTATATATTTTTAACTCTGAATAGATAGCTAACAGAAGAATCATGTCCAGTTTCCATAACCTAATTTGAAAATTTAATTTTGCTTAGATTTGGATTTTGCTGGAGTTCTTTTTCCACTGCAGTCGTAATAGAGGATATCACAAATGAGAATTACTTTTTTCTTACTCTTAAGCATTTTCATTAATCATTCTTTTCTTAGTAGCATGAATATTTAGTGGTCAGAAGCATTTTTTAAGACTGGCATGTCTGAAAAACATTATAAACTTTAACTTTTGAACAGTAATGATGTTCAAGTTGAAGATTGCTCACGACAAGAAGATGAACATTCATGACAAGTTCTGCTTGAAGAACAGCCATCTTTGATAGAACAAATTTCTCTGCCCTTTTCTAGTATTTGAATTACATGTAGCTTTCACTTTTTGTCATATCTGGATGTCAACCATTTGGCTGCCACCCAGTTTCTGTTAGCAGCTTTCTGTATTTTGTTAAGTCAGTTTCTCGGCAAAATTTCCTGGATGATTGAATCCTCATCAGAGAGGAGGAAAAAAAAAAAGTATATTTAAAATAATCCAGTTCCCCTTTTGTAAAGTAAAGCAGCTCATGTTCTGCTAATCAGGACAGGAGAGTGCAATAACAGATGCCTTTTTTACCACTTTGCTTACTGAACATCAGCGATTGCCTCAAGCTCTGCTTCAGAGACGTGAATAGAGCAGGAGGAACTCCAAGAGCAAGGCTGAAGCAAGACAAACTTTGCTTAAACTTTGTGGTAGTGGGACTAGGAACAGAAATGTGCCCTTCAACCTCAATTTTCTGCTAAAATGGGTTGTCAGTTACTCTCATCTTCATGGAGTTAATGGACAGATACAAAAGCAAGTTCAGAAGTCAATAACAGCAACGTCTGCCTTTTCTGCTTTCAAATGTAGATGTGAGGTAAATTAACTCTTTTAATTATTTTGCATTTGTACATTAAATATCATTTTAAAAAATGTATCTTTCACATGTCTTCTATGAAATATGAAATAAATAACTTGCTTTGGAAATTAATTGTGCTCTTCCAGACTTATGTAATAATTCAGTTCCAAAGACTTTTTTCCACTTTTTTTCCATTTTCTGCCCCATTTTATCAAAATGTTACATTTAATGGATAAAAGAACAAACAACATAGAAAGATGAAACAAAATTATCTGAGGCTGTAAAAAACCAACGTAAGTATAAAGGTCAAAGCCCTAGAACTTGTCCTTTTCCAAGGAAGCTTGTACAGGTCTCTGTGCTGCATAGAATTGTTACCTGTGCAAGACCATTACAGTCTTTTTTTTCATGTGTTTTCTTCCTCCAAATGGATTGTTTCCTCTTGTTTGTGTATGTGTACTGAGGCAGCCAAGTTTACTTGATGTGACTTTTAGATAGTTGTTAAATATATGATGCCCTCCTTCCCACTAAAAA
Source organism: Thryothorus ludovicianus (assembly GCA_013397245.1). Lineage (NCBI taxonomy): Eukaryota > Metazoa > Chordata > Aves > Passeriformes > Certhiidae > Thryothorus > Thryothorus ludovicianus. The sequence goes on along the minus strand of VZTB01009528.1, from coordinate 21,085 downwards.
GCAGTAGTTAGAAGAAACAAATATGCTTGTTTCAGGATTCATAGCGATGTCAGACTGCACATTCCAGGAACTATTTCTATTTTTGATAGCACTTTTATTCTCCTCTGATTTTTTCCTAGAATAATAAAATGCAGTTTAATTGCAAAGCATGTCTAAAGACCCAGAGTTCAAAAAATAAGTCATTTATATAGTAGACTAGCATTATGAAATTATTCTGATTTTCTCTTTTAAATCAGGAAAACCACCTTAGAACTAAAAAACGGCCTGTAAGAAAGGCAGCCAAAATTTTTCACTTTTTTACTTTTTCACTTTTTCACAGCACCAGTATTCTTCCTATTGGTGAGGAAGTCAATGAGATTTCAGCACTCCAGGCTTCTGAAATTCAAAAGGATTTTTAAACTATTAGTTAAATGGTTTGATTCAGAAAATTTATATAGCAATAAAATTACCCATCTTGCAAAACTTTTCATAGAGTCACAGAATGGCATAAGCTGGAAGTGACCCTAAACATCATCCAGTTCTAACCCCCCTGCTGGGGTCAAAAACACCTTCCACTATAAAAGGTTTCTGAAAGCCCTATCCAACCTGGCCTTAAATTTGTTTTCTCATATCCAATGTCAAAATTTTTATTCCCAAACCCATTTGAAATCATTCCACCCTTCACCCAAGTGAAACTCAGAAACAGAGGAAGATATTTACTGAGTTGAGTTTCTATTTTGTTTGTTTCTTTGGTTGGGTTTTGGTATTTTGGTGGGCTTTTTGTTTGTTTGTTTTTTTTTTTCAGGGGAGGAAGTTGATTTTTAGGGAAATACAGGACCATTCACAAAACAGCTAAGAAAATAATTCCTAGTAATCTGATTACCTCTGTGGAATAGATATATCAAAGTGATAGGATTGCAGACCAGAAAGAAAGATACTGTTTGAGAAAAAGACTTCATGCTAAGTAAAACACGGAAGCAGCAATCCTATAAATACATTTAGTAGTTATGCAGAAACAAATCTGTCTAACTGATATCCTACTAATTAAGGGGAAAAAACTCTTGAAAATATTTAACATTGAATTCACATCATTCTTGCACCTTTAACCTCACTGTGTAATTATTGCAAATTATAAGACATATATCATTATGCTTACATAAATTTTAAAATATAAACCAGAAATTAAATTCCCTTCTTCAAATACAGATATATGTGGCATAATTTTTTTTAATTTGAGTTGAACATTCCAGGATTTTTTGCTAAATAGAACATACTGAAGTTTCCGAGAAAGTTTCAATGCAAAGTGATAAAATGCTTACAGCAACTTGGCTATTCTCTACCCCTGGAAAGTTTACAAGCCATGTTCCTTAGAACACCAGAATATTACAGTGTGCAAAAGAGGTATTAGACAGAGAGTGAGAGGAAGACAAAGTGAGCTATTATTCTTGGATGAGTTTTTTTAAATTTTCTTTCTGTAAATCTATTTAGGAATGAAAGAAGCTTTTGCTCCTTCAAGGTCCTTGGGAGGTAAAAGAGAGCCAGCATAATCAGCAGGTATGAAAAATCAGATTACATACATGGGGGGACGCATCTCACTCTCTGCACAGTGGATGAAGAGCAGTGGATGCTTCCCTGTTTCAGTCTTGAAGAAGACCAGCAAGGCCTATCTTGCTATCTGTGTTCCCCTTAGTTCTAGTAGATGGAATATTTTAGGTGATACAAGATTTTCTGAGATTTCTCTGCAGCAGCAGTGATCCTCACAGCCCTCTTCTGGAGTAAAGCCTAACCATGTGAACTTGTAGTTCCTGTTCAGACACTGCACAATGAATAGGCAGAAAAACCCAAAATCTAAGAATAACAATAGACTTCATAAAAGATGTAGAGCAGCATAAACCATTCCTACGGCCACTTGTAAGGGACTGATGAATGTTAAGATGAAAATATCTCAATGTTGTTCGAACTTTATTTTGAACTGCGCTTAGAAATCTGTTTTACTGCAAGGACCAAAGTTAAGTGCTTTAGTTGCCACTTCTGTATTCAGAAAAGTACTGGAGAAGCAGCATTTGACCTATGACAGCAGACATGAAGATGAATGTCCTGGGATCCATGGTGGGCAGGGGGAGGAGGACAGAGAGAGGCTCTGTTGCTCGGTGTTTCTGCTCCTAGGGAGATTTCTTTGGACAGCCCCCTTGGGGGCAGAGGGAGGCTCTGCTGCTGGGAGGATTTTTTGGTCAATCCCTCTTGAGAACCAGCCATTTCTTTGAGGATTGGCCTGTGGGAGATGCTATGCTGCATATAAGGAATTATGAACTGCATCACTTGTCAGCCTCCTGGCCCTGCTTGTGCCCCATCCACCCACTGACTGATCAAATTGGACTGACACGACACTGTTGGATCCATATCTCCAAAATATTACCTCTTTTCCTTCCTTTATCTCTACCTTTCCTATCTATCTTTGGCCCTGCTGGGGCAAATTTCTGTATTAATAAACTGTGGGTGTAACATTGCCCTCATTTGTGTCTAATTTTTCCACAGGAATTATTAGAACCTCTCTGGTCCTCTCCAGAGCAGGACATGGACACCATTATAAACAGAAAATAGAGGTACATATTTTAATGTTATTGGATAATCAAGTGAACTAAAAAAAAAACTCCAGAATATTTTTCTGTATTTTTAATAATATAGTGCCTATTTTTTTTCAATACAACAGTCCTTTACATGCTAGTAGTGCACAGTCACTTTCCTTTTAAGTCAAATCATGAGCAGTCACAACTATTATGAATAAATGTGGGGGTTTAGATAAGTCCCTGCCTTTTGCCCAGGTCTCTGGCAGCAGGCAGTAGCTTTATTGGAGTGGGCAGCACCCCATAACCCACTCTCATTCACAAGTTAAGAGTGCCTGATTCAGTCTATTATGGAATGAATTGTTTATTTAGTAGATGTTGTGGTGTGTCTCAGGATACCCCAGGCTTCACACAGATGATTCCCTGCCAGGTTTGTCAATCTTTCCTCCTTTCTACATCCTGACCCCTGATGAGTGCTGCCTGTCAACACTGGCATTCCAGAAGGGCGTAGAGTGGCTGGCAGAATTCAAAAGATGCTTCCCACCCCTGGTAAGACACTGGACCATCCAAGTGTCCTCTGTCCCTTAGGACCTTCTCCTCGTACCTGGTTGGTGTCACCTGTGTTCCTTCCCTCNCCACTGGGGTGAAAACACCACAGTGTTACCACACAGCACAGGCACAACCTCCTGGTAATATTGGAACAAACTCCAATAGTAGACACAAAACTAACAGACATAAGACTTAAAAAAAGCTATATATACCAGCAATAAGGACAAAAAGAGACTACTAGTAGGTATATTCAGCTCGAGGTTAAAGGTGACATTAATTTTACAGGTCGCAAAGAAATAATGTAATTCAGGATTAAATGTATCTCATCATCCACTTGTTGGTGGGGCACAGTTCAAGATCCTTTTCCACAATTCCCAGCAAAATAATTGTGGAGTCTGTGTCCAGACTCCACAGAGCAGTCTGAAGTGCTTGTTAGGGTGTAAGAGGCTTCTTCCTCTTTGATAACTCATGTGTCTTTTATAGTTTGTAAAACAATGTTTCTCAGTCAAGGATATTTCTTTTTTCTCTTTGCACATCTGCACTCCAGGCTTTGATGTTGATTCTTAGCTGGGGCCTGAGCCTTTTTGGCACCAGAGGTGGCCCCTTTCTAGGACTTTCACCCTGGGTTATCTCTTCCATATCTGCATGAACTCTCTGTGTAGAGAGGGGCAGGACACAACAACCAGTAAGACTGATACTTACACTCATGTAAAACCACCACTTCATTTACAAGGGATTTTGTGTGTGTGTGTGTGTGTGTGTGTTCTTGGGGGGTTACTTCTTCCACAATATGGTAATCAGTTCAGACTGCTTGGCTTTTGCCACTGACTTCACCTCCAAGTTGAAAACTAGGGCTCTAGCATTTGATCAGGTTTCACAGGGTGCTGCTCCACTGCTGGGAGAGAGCGGAGTTGTCCCAGTGCTTGAGAAAACAGCTGCCTCTCTAGGGAACTTATTTTTTCCTTTATGCACTGAAGTGAGAACAGAAAGCCCATGAAGAAAAAAACTTCTGTCTTTCCTTTCCACAACATTTGACAGATAAATTATGAGGAAGATAGATTATAAAAAGATGGTAACATACCAACAGCTCATTCCAAAATTAGGCACAAATTCAGGATAAATATTACTGCGGGTAAGGGGATATGATTTTATGGCAGTTGAGGAGGAAGGAATATGGGCAAGCCAAAAATAATGCTGGAACAGTATAGTAAGTCAGTGTCAGTAAATGTAGGCGCTGTCAGAAACTCCCTCAAGTCTTGACGGTTCCATCAGGAGACAGGGAAAACCCATAGGCACCCTCTCACTGCCATTTCAAACAGGTCCTCCTAAGAGTTTTAACACAGAAAGTCTGAGGTGCCACTACTCTGGAAAGTTTAAAATCCTCCTTTTCTGCTATGTATTATAACAGATGATAAAAACAACAAAACTAAAATAAATTCATATTTTCTTAAAGTATTTAGAACATAAAAGGCATTCTACTCATCAGAATAGATTTTTCTTCTTTCTTTTTTTTTTAATGTGAAATATTGTTCATGTTTCATCTAAAAATTAAATGAAACACAAAAAGCACTCAAAAGTAGAGTAGGAGTGTAAGGGATTAATATGGAAAGATGTTTTACTTATTTTGGATACTTTTATTTATATATTCACTAGAAGCTTTAAGACATGATATGTTTCAATTAAATCCACCATACTGCATAATCCTTCTTGTGCAGCATCCAGAGTGTACTTAGATGTTGCACTAGGAAAACATTAAACTCCAAGTCATGATAGAACTATGATTTTTTTAAAAATTATGACTCCAGATGGAATTCTTACCCCTTAACTTTAGTCATTCCAAAATTAGGAATTTATACAATTTTAGTCTTCAAAGCTTCTTTTTGCCTGGAGATAATAATCTTAAGACTTGACTGGTGGAGGAATTTCAATAACTCAGGAAAAAAATGTAACTTTTGAACTACTAAATTTGGTAAAATGAAGAAATATGAGGCAAAAACCATATTTTTATGGGGAAGGATATTTGATTTCAGAGGAGACTCCAGTAATTACAGAAGTGACAGAATTCCATAGAAGTAAGAATCCCAATGATGTAAGAATGAATTAGCTACCAAAAACCTTAAAAAAGAAAAAAAAAGACAAAAAACACACAAATAAACAAAAACCCAAAAAATACCATGCAGAAGTTTGCTAATTTGGTTCCTTTTTTTCCCAATTCTCTTTTATTTTACTGGAAGAAAAAGGTAAAGAAGGAATTGTAATTTCTCACTTTAAAGAGTGACGGAAGTAATAAAATTCAGGTATTTCTAGTACTTTAAACCAACTGAAAAAATTTAATATAAATTCCTTGTGATCAAGGAAAAAAGCAAAAACCAACAAGCTATTAGAATAATGAAACAAACAACATCAAAATACAGATTTGCATTATCTAATTTCTGTGAAGTAGATTTTCTAGGAAGATTACCCACATTATTATAGTTACCAGATGCAGTGACATTTCTATCAGGCAACACTACCCTACACTGAACTACACCTACAAAAAAATCTCCTGTTCTGTCACAATTGCAAGCCTATTATAAATTGAGGACTATATTTGCTATTTGCTTAAGCTTATGTGGTGCCAAAAATATTGAGAGTATGATGCCTGTATTACAGGTAAAATATTTCAAAACATTGAAAACATTAAACTTCAGTGGTGTTGAGTTCTGTTTCTGTAAAGAAAAATCTAGTCCCACTGCAAGGTAAGAACTATCACAGTCAAAATTTACATATTTATCTCTATGGCACAAATCAATTTTTCATCTATATGCACTTTTAGGAATTAAAAAGATAAGGACCCTTTGCATATAACATTTGAGTTTTTATGACAGAAATTATTAACTAAACTTTGCCCGTTCATATTGATGGGAGTTGAAAATATAATGCATACACCAGGTGTTTTTTTCAGAAAACACATTAACTAGCTAATGAAATTGTTGGAAGGAAACAGCTTTATTTTTCTTTTCTATAACTTAATTCCCTTTTAAAAGAAATCTATTTTATTTTAAAATTGCCTGTAATCAAGTTTAGTGTTGCTGAAAAAATCAATCATTTTAAAATTATATGGCTGAAACTGTTGGAATGGGTGAAAGTGCTTATCCTTTTTGCACCTGAGTCTGGCTTAGCTGAAACAAAACTTTCTATTTCAGCATAGTCATGCTTAGAGGAATGAAAAGCTTATGCTTCAATAAAAGCTGAGAACACATCAATGATGTTGGGCATCCTCTCAGGAGCACAGCTCCTCTCCTGTGGCCTTAACAATAGAGTAACATTTCTCCCCATTCCTTATATTCAGGTATTCTACAAATAAAGAATCTTAAGTTTTTCCCCCTCTGCAGCCAATCATTAGACAGTAAAAGGTGATGCAGTTAGGTGTAAACCCAGGCTGAGGGGTTTCATTTCAATTCCTTTAGCTTTGCCATCTGTTTCATCTCAGTAATACAAGTTACTGACAGATGGGGATGCTGATCTTGAGTTTATGCTGTTAAACACTGAGCCATTGACTAATAAACTTACCGCCATTCATTATAAAATTTATGATTAAATTAACAGTAAGACTCTTCTACTCCCTAGCTAGGTACCTAGGTACTACACAGGAAGATCTGTGGTACCCACATCCTTTGAAATGGCTCATTCCAGTAAAAGGAAAGGGGAGGGTTTCCTGCATATCTGGTCATAAATGCTGGAGGGCATCCTGTTCCAGAGCTGAGCACATCAGAAAACCAATTCCTGTTTGGTGCAGAGTCCAGGTAAGAGATTTATTTGTGTCCAGTTGCAATGCACAACTCTTGATACAACTCAGAGTCTTTGGCTGCCCAAGGAGCATTTATTTTTACATTTTTTTCTTACTGATACTTCTACAGGTGTGAGAGCTGAATGAACATAAGTAAAATACTGCTAAACCAGTTTGTGAGTTATGGTTACTCTGACTAAGGGGCCTGTCTCAAGTGAGCTGTAGCTAAACACGTGGAGTTGACTGCCATGCAGGTCTGAAATTCACTAATCCGGGTATATATATTGTCTGAAGTTCTACATCACAATCACCCTAGGCTCTTTCTCTATAGTCATTAAAGAAAAATGAATACTTCCAGAAAATAATTATTGTCATGCTATTGTAGACATCTAGGTACAGATAAATCATACTATTTCTTTTTGTTGACATCAAAATGGCTTTATTTCAGCAAGAATAATAACACATCTCACATGAAAACTTGCAGTATTTTTCAGCTAATAGTCTAAAATAAGGAGTTTAAGAACGGTGTATGGTTTCATACCCACACTGCACAGATTATTTAACTTTTGCTACACCAGTTATGGACTCTGAGAAAGAGACTTACACGGAGGCTTATCTGTTTGATAGCCAGAGAAAGAGAGCTGGTGTTTCCCAGGGCATGAGGTGCCAGGTCAGGGGGCTGCTGCACCCTGCTGCTGTTCTTGAAAAATCCGCTCTCCCATTAGATTTTCTTTGTTTCAGTAAAAGATGATTGTCCTTGGGTCTCAGCTGTAACTGGCTAGTAAATCATGCCTTAAATTACCTATTTGCTGGTCTGGGAAAAGGTGTGCTACAGGAATCAGTCTTGCATAGTGTGTGGATCCAAGTGGTGTGTGCTCTTGAACAAAGAGGGTTTCCTTCCTGTTAGGATAGCAATAATGTTGCACAATATTTCAGATTCTTCCTATGCTTGAGCAAAGCTGAAAGGGTTACTTGAAATAAACAAAATATTAGATTCCCCTACTCTTAGTATCTTTAAAACAGATAAACAGCAAACTCAATTCTGACAATTATATCCTTACACACTACAAGAGGCAGCAGGAGCCAGTATTCCTGAAAAACAGTTATAGGCTCTTTCATTAAGCTTAAGAAGAGCTCAGATTGAATTTGCTCAGACTGCTTAGAAAAGAATCTTTTTGGTAGATATAGTATTATGCAGTTCTCTCTTCCTTACAGGGATCCATGGATGCCATGAAATGGAAGAGGAAATCAGTTTCACTGTGCTAGAAGTCTGAAAAAAAAACCTTCCAGGTACTTCACTAACTCATAGTTGCAACAGCTGTAAATTAAGTCACTGCTAATTACTGTGGTTGAACTTCTAAATTTCTTTTCTTTTTACTATATATATCAATATTTACTGTAAATGGTAGTTGCACTTCTTTGTTCTTTTATTTACTGCAACTTTTAAAAAATAATTTCCTCCCTGTTCTGAAAGACAAACCATCCCATCCTCCATACCCATTTTAAATGACTTTATAATGATTCATTTTCCTAGAATATATATTTATGCTGGGTGAGGAGAGGGTGATACAGTATGTTCATACCACATACCACTTTTGTCAAAAATATTTCTTGGAAAAGTAGAATGCATTATTAATATTGTAAATCCTGACAAAAAAGAATGTTTCTGAAGGTGTTTTTTGCTTCAGTTTTTTAGATGTGATAGAAAGATTCTTTCTAATAAATTTGTACAGTTATTCCACAGTAATATATTGAGTTATTGCTTCTGTCTATAAGTATATTTGAACTCAGGTCTATTTCCTTTTCTGAAATTTGGAAAAAGCATTTTTTATTTTTTTTTCCTCAGTGTTGTTAATTAGTCTTTTATTTTTCTCCCCTAGCAAAAAAAAGTAGCAGGACATTTTTAACTTTTTATTTATTTCACCCCGTCCCTTAACATGTTGTTTGAGCTTGTTCCCTTCTGCAGTACACAACAGAGTATTCCACTGTTGCATAATGTGCACCTAAAAAGTGACTCACTTGTATAAATTGTCTCTGAGAACTCCTCAGTGAGCCAAGATCAGCTTCCAGTTCTCTTCTGAAATCCTAACATAAATACGTCCATCGTGCATTTAAATTTTGCCTTTCTATTCTTTGTGCTAACATGATAATAACTCACCTGTGTAATAAATCTGAGCCTTGCAAAAATGTATACTAAATTACATTATTCTGTTGAAAAAAATGTTTATTAGTAAATTAAGCCCTTGAGAAATGATAAACATTTTATGGACTTTTTTCTGGAACAATGGCCCAGTAAAAATAGCAATTTTGGGAGGCAATTCATGAACGGGCAGGAATATTGTAATGAACCAGGAACATACTGACCCAAAACAAAATGGAAAGATCATCCAAGCTTCAAAGAGCTTATAGAATATAACAAGAAGTAACAGTGTGAGACAGTAAATTTGAAGAGCACAAGAGAATGAAAGATCTTGTTACAGCAGAAGTATAAAATTTTCATGTTTTAAAATCATAGAGCATTTTGAGTTGGAAGGGACATTTCAAGGTCTTCCAAGTCCAAACCCCTCCTGCACTGAGCAGAGATATCAACTGGATGAAGTTGCTTGGATGTTCGCAGGGACTCAACATCTAAAACCTCTCTGGGAAACCTGTTCCAACTTCCACTATCCTCACCTATTCTCTTATCTTCATTGTAAAAATGTATTTCTTATCTCTAATCTGAAGCTACCGTCTTTTATTTTAAAACCATTATCCTTCAGACATACTAAAAAGTCTTTCTTTTGAGCCTCTTGGTCATAAAAGCTGTCCTTAAATAGAAGGATTTTTAAGATGGATTTAAAATATGATAAAGCCAGATGTTTACAGAGTATTTTGATAACAAGAAGATATAATAGAACATTATTCAGTAGAAGGAAAATAGAAGTATTCCTTTTAAATAAATCAATAGAGAGGTACTTGGAGAGTCCTTGGAATGAAAACAAGTAGTATATTTGACATAATGAAGACACAACAAGTAGAGAAGTAGGAAAAGGGAAGCTGGGATTAAATTCCATAAGTGGCATTCTGAAGGACAGCTGAAAATTATTCTGTTCTTATACCTGTGAAAGGTGTTGCAAGGAGATGGCAAGCTGCCATTTTATCAAAAGCTAAAGTTGAAAACAATATACAGAAAATCAGTATATATCTAATATAACCTTGATTTGTGGATGATGAGATATGCCAAAATCTGATGATGTCAAAGCAAGCATTGAAGCATGAAGTGAAGTGAGGGACAGAAAATTGATTGGGAGAAAGAAGGAAGGCTGAGGTGTTAGTTTTATATGTTAGAGAGACAAGATGAGGATTTAAGATATTCTTTAGGAGTATGGAATTAAAGCAGTACCTTGCCTGCAAAATGTCAGAGTTAAATATGCATCTAAGACTGGAGTTAACCTAAGAAAATATAGAGAATGAAGAGTTGTGACTGAAGTCCAGGAAACAGGAATTTGAAGAAGAAAAAGTCCTTTAAAAGGACACACCAAGTAAAGAGTTAATTAAAACCTAGGAGGAGACACAAGAAAGGTCATAGGGTCAGAAGTCAATGTAATACAGAAAATATCTCATGGAGAAAAATATGGTTAAGTGTCAAGGATAAGCAGGAAGATAGAAAAAAATTTTTGAGATCTGTTGAGGAAATGACCATTTGAAAATCTGGTGCAAGGGTTTAAGCTGAAAGCAAGATATGAAAGTTGAGAATGGGATAAGTGCAGCTGCAAAGGAGATGTGAAACCCACAGAACTAGGAGGATACATGGAGGAGAGGTGATGTGATGTCCCTGCTCTTGTACCCATCTTCCTGAGCAGCAGCTGGCAGAATCTGGATGGCCCAGGGGCATGGGGAGCACCACAGGACTTGCTCTACAGCTGCTTCAAGCAGCTCTTTCTCTCACATCACTGACAACGTGTTCACAGCCAAGAGCACAGAAGAGATGATACCCACTGCTGGCTGCCAGGCAGTGAGAGGTGCAAATTTTCAAACTGTTGAACTTTACAGTTTGGAGGGTGGTCTAGACTTTGGCAGAGATCTCCTCTCCAAAGCTTTCTAAAAAAAATTGCAGAGGTAGTGTATTTTGAGGAAAAAAGTCAACGGGAAGAGCAGATAGACGCGGATTTGGAGGAGGAGATTACAGCAAAATCAAGAGTAGATAATAGGTATCTGCTTATTGTGATGTATTTCCAGGGCACTGCTCAGAGCTCCTGGGGTTTCAGCTCTGTCATTCTTAAAGCACTTTGCCATCTGCACAGCAAATGGTGTGAAAAGGTGTTTAATTCAAAGTGGCAATCATATAGTACAGTGAGTAAACGATGGACTCAGCAAAAGGGAATACCTGGTAAAATCATGTAACTTTTATACCTCCAAAAAGTTTTAAGAAAGTTGATTAATGTTAAGACTTCCCTGAAATTCTACATGGTCCTGACCTTTATAAATCATCTGTAATCTCTCTCAAATAAGTTTCATCATCTGGTAATACAAGTGTGGAGAGGTATCCTTTGATTTTTATCCCTTTATACCCTTAAAATACAAAAATAAATGGAGTTGTAACTCTCTTCATCCACATGTAACCCTGTATACAGCTGGTTTATTTGTTTTGCTGTTTAACGTTGAAAACAAAAGTATTACATTTTGTCCACAAGATGTGAAAAATGAATACAGCATGTGTTTTTTATACATCACATTTAGACATTGGGGTACCATAGACATCACTGAATGGATCTTCCTGTATTGCCACAGATTCCTGAATGGTATCAGAATCAAACCTGGCATTAAAAAAAACCCCATGGATATTTTGCTATTTAAGAACTAAAATCTGAAAATATTCTCCAATCCCTTGAGTAAAATTAAGCTATGTAGTTTTACATATTTATAGGTTGATATTTAAAGTGCTTTATTTACTGCAATGAAAATTTTAATGATACATTAATATGCCTATTTTTCTTCATGTTTTTCACATTCTTTTTCATTATGTTTCCTTCATCTTATCTTCACCGTTTTGGCGTCATTCCACTCTTTTAAACCAGTTATTCTCAGGACCAAGCAAACTTATTGTTAGCAAGTACATTATTTACACACCCAGTCTGAATTATTTAATATCTTGATTCTTAGGAATTAATATCTTGATTCTAATAAGCTGCATTGTGCTACTTAGAATTCTACTGTAGCATGTTATTAAATCTCTTTTTACACATTCAACACTGAAATGCTTTTCTGAATGTAACATTTTTTTGCAAAAGAACACAAAAGCCCAGTCCAGTGACAGAAAGCTACACATCTTATCATCTTAAAACAATAGGCCTGTCATAGTTTAAACCCAGCTGGCAACTAAGCCCCACCCAAATACTCACTCACTCACTCACTCACTCACTCACTCACTCACTCACTCACTCATAGTTTAAACCCAGCTGGCAACTAAGCCCCACCCAAATACTCACTCACTCACTCACTCACTCACTCACTCACTCACTCACTCACTCACTCACTCACTCACTCACTCACTCACTCACTCCTCCCTGGCAGGATGAGAGCGAGAGTTGGAAGGGTAAAAGTGGGAGAACTCATGGGTAGAGATAAGGACAGTTTAAGAGGGAAAGGAAAAGCCACACACACAAGCAAAGGAAAACAAGGACTTCATTCATCACTTCCCATGGGCAGCCACCTCCAGGAAAGCCAGGCTCCATAATACCTGACTGTGACTGAGGAGACAAGCACAATCACACTGAACATCCCCTTCCTCCTTCTTTGTTCTCAGCTTTATATGTTGAGCGAGCATGACACCGTGTGATCTGGAATATTCCTTTGGGATCAACTGTCCCAGTTGTGTCCTCTCCAGCTCCTTGTATACTCTCAGCCTCCTTTCTGGTGGGCCTGTGTGAGGAGCAGAAAAGATCTCGGTTCTGCACAAGCCCTGCTCAGCAGTAGTTAAAATATCTTTATTTATCAATACTGTTTCCAGCACAGATCCAAAACATAGCCCCTTGCTAACTACTATGAAGAACATTAACCCAGCCAAAACCAGTGCAAGACTTTTACTAGATGCATAAACATACATTTAAGAACCTTAGTTCAGGCTCCTAATCTTTTAAAATTCTGGATACCCGATCACCATTAAACATTTTCCTTTAAGACTCTATGTTGTATAAATGTGACTATGCAGGACATACTGCACATTGAATACAATTCAGCAAGCCTTACTTATTTTTCCCATTTTATTGAAAAATATGTGTGATAGGATAAATTTTGACAATGAGAAAAAATTGTACAGTTTTTAGTATAATTTTTCCCTATTTTTATATAGAGCCACAGACTGACCTTGAAAGTGATATTATGAGGCCAAGAAAAGTATCACAGTGCAAGATTTCCCATAGGAAAACTGCCAAGTTCATGAAGATTTCTCACTTCATACTCATTGTTGCTACCTGTCCAGGGTCTCTACAGGAAGCTAAAACTTTTGTTTCTTATATTGCATTCCAACTCCATTAGTGACTAATCTATCTCACTAATCTATCTCAACATCTATAGAGACTGAATCACTGCTTGAAAAGGCACCATTCAAACATTTCTATTCCATGTCATATATGGTAGAGTGTGTTCTTCCAAGTAACTCAGGCACCTTGAATCTGGAGTACAATGACCTCTGCAGGAAATGGACCCTACCTGAGACCAAGCTCAGTTTACCAATCACACATTCCCCTTGCATTATTTTTATGGGGAAAGAAGAAACACTTATTATCCTGATTTTGGTCCCTGACAACAAGTATATTTTACATATAAGGGTTGGTCATCTAGTGATCTCTACACATAAAAAAAAATGCCTGAAGCACTCTTCAGATTTGTAGAGAACAACTCATATTTTGTCCATATCAGGTATTCACTTGATAATACAGGGGCATTTAAACGTATGGGACCATTTACTGTTTCTTGCTGAGATTGCCTTGTAAATCATACCCTTTGTTTTGAAAGGTTTTATAGGCCATTTGTGGGTGGAAGTGAGGAATCAATAAATAGTGTAGCTATGTATGTGACGTATGGTAGAGCAAATTGACTGAAAGTCTTAGACTGATGTAAAGAGATGAAAAGTACATGAATATACAGTTGGTAGGTCTTGAAAATAGACCAGATTGTTAAAGCTAACAGTATTGGCACACAAGAAAATGGCAATTAATTTAGCAATTGTAGCATTCCTGTTTCTGCTTGCAGTCAGCCCAAATGAATAGATGAACTGAACTGTGGAATAATTCCAGACCACAGCCTCAGCCCAGCTATCTAGGTACACAAATCCAAATTAGATGTGTGACTCCAGCTCTCTGAGCTCTATTTCTTTCATTTGTTCATCCTGAAACCTGACTCTAGGTCTGAAATACTTCAACAACATGCACTTTTACTTTCATTCATTTCTGGGTTGGGCTCCACTTTAAGAATTACTACAGATAACTGATGCTTCTAGTTTTTAGCTCCCACTAGAACTTCTAGAGGAAGTTAAAAATTTCAAATCTTCTACAAATCACATACTCTTTAGTGAAAAAGGTTCTAATAACAGAGAATTCCTCAATATTCCTGAAAGCATGTTGTTCAGCGAAACAGGTTTTTCTTGGACACGACTTGTGAAAATATTTTCTGTACTCAAACATTAGTTCCTACCAAATAGTTTTCCATTTCCATTCTTCCAACATAAAATACCTGCAGAACAGTGTATCTTTATGTTCACTGTAAATTGCCTAGTGCAACAACTGCTGTTTGCACTGACTAATTTGTCCATTCAATTTGACCTGTTGTTAGGCTATAACAATTCTTTTTGTTCTTTTATGGATCTTTTGGGTTTCATTTATTTTCTCTTGAGAGGGGTATATTGTTTGGGTTTTAGCCAATTAAAATGCCAGCTCAATAGAATTGTGTGCTCTGGACTTTTTTGTTTCCTTGTTGCTTTTTACATCATTTAGCATATTCTTGATCAGCTTTCAAAAGGAGAGTAACACCTGCTCTGTGCCTCCAGGATCTCAGAAATCACAGTGGTTTTCTACTAGAAAATAAGCAGAGTGAATCGAGGTGCTCAGAGCTTAAGCAGGAATAGATGCTCTGAGCTACTTTTAGAGATCTCTCACACTACTTATGCTATGTAAATATCTCAGCCTGGTCCTGAAAATAGAACAACGATCAGAGCCTAACCTATGCTAGAGCATAACATATCTTTTTCAAGCAGTTCACAATTATTTTCCTCACCTTTATCTTTGACTACTTTTATGGCATCATCTAAGCCATATGTCATTTTTTATTACTGTTGTTCAGTGACTGGATTACAATATTTGTAAACAAGAGGAACAATGTAAAGGAGATTTCTAGTTAGTTATATAAATCCTTCCCTCTCTGCAATCTTATAAATAGCAGATATTGGCAGCATTTTTGAGAGTTCTACTGATATACAATCTTTATAAATAACCAGGATAGGTTATGGAAATACTCGCCAAAAATGAGTTTACCAGAGTCAAATTACTATTTACTGTTATCTGAAAAAATAAATTCTTGACTGTAAAAATAAGTGTTCTAACACATTCTAACATGAAAGACAGGGTCTAAAAGAATAATCTCAATGCGTAAATTCCATTCTGTCTACACGTCACAATTGAAAACACAGGGATGAAGAGAATCTTCTGTTTAATAATTATGGTCATTTCCATCTCCAACATCTAATATCAGCATCTTATAAGTATGCATTTTCTCAGAAACATCACTAAAGAATATTTTTTATAAGATAGTATAGAGTTAGCTATTTGAGATTTCTACTGTTTTTTTCATTAAGGTGCTGAGTAAATTTTCCCCTCCTTTTTAAAATATTGTTTTAATGTATTTCTTGCACTATATGGACTTGGGTGTCTTTAACAACTTTATACAAGCTATAACTGTTAAATTTTGCAAGAAATAATATGTATCACATCCATTCAGAATTCTCTTTTCTCTGACAAATCCTATTATTCTAGATTTCATTTTCTTTCTTTTTCTTTTTTTCTTTTGGTGAAGGGTTGTTCTCTAGCCTTCACTTTTGATTCCATTACTATGACCCATCAGTCTGTCATACAGTCCAGGAAACTAAAAATGTAATAACAGGTTTCTGTATTGTTACCATCTTTTTGTCCCTATCATGCTAGATAATTTTCTTTCACATTTTGACATTTTTATATTTATGGCTGACATGTAGACTATCATGCTTAATCTTGCTGTTATCTTCTGTTCTGCAAAAATCTGCACATCTTTTCTGAGCTTACTTCTAAATAATATGATAGTTAGGTCAAGCCTCATGAGATATGTCCATGGACTCTCTCATCCTCTTAACCAAAATTTACCTAAATGTTCTGTATAAAACTGTAATGAGATTTAACAGGCAACACATTTACATTTTGTTGTGTTGATGCTTACATCTAGTAAAGCAGACAATGAAGCTGTACTACATTTTCAGACTGCACAAAAAGTAGAATTAAGCCTTCTATTCAAAAGATGAGAAGTTTCTAAGTATACAGGGAATAAATGAAAGTTTTTCAGCCAAGAGATGAAAATACTTTTGTGCAAAAGGAAGCAAAAGTCCCTTTGCTCTACTCTTGCCCCAAGAAAACACATTGTGCAGGTGTATATTTAGAACCCAGGATGGATGTCATATGGTGGGTCCCTCAGGCTGCCTGACAGCCAGCAAACTGTTAAAGAAGGGGTAACAGCTGCTTCCAGTAAAAATGCAATGAAGATGGAAGTGGATTAAACCCAAATTTGCTGCCCAGATCTCAAAGGAACAAGTCTGGAAAAAAGGCATCCTGTGCCTGAGGAAATGGCTTAATACCATGAAATGAGAGAGCTCCAATAATGTATCAAAGACAAATTACAAGATACTTAAGAGACACCTGAGGTTGGAACTGCCCAAACTTCTCAGACTTTGTGCAGTAGGCCATTCTGAGAAACGGGACCAGAGAGTTAGCTGCCTGGAAATTGGGTACATCAACAAAAATGCCAACAAAAAAGCCAACATACCGCAGCTGGAATATTGCAGTAAGCACAGGAAATCACACAGTATCAGTCTGCTACACAAACTACCTAGCTACATTTGATTTTACATTTTAAATATATATGGATATATAAAGACAGAGGATCTCGAAAGGCAGGAAAATTTTCATTATTGTTTTGGATGAAATCCTGTTTCTCCTTGTTCTAGTGTCAAGGAAATACTGTACAGACTGTATTTCAGTGTTTTAGTGTTTTTGTAACCCAGCTAAGGATCATACTATCTGCATTCACCAATTATGCCGTATGCTGTGTTTTGATTTTACTGTTGATACAGAACTTTATGCACCAAGAAATGCAAAGAGATTATTTCTCCCCCTTCTTTTTGTTTTGTTTTTTTTTTCCCTCGCTTGAATAGCATCCTTTACTGCTTTAGGAATTACAGTTATGGGGGAATATTATTTTCATGACATAATTTAGGAAGTTTAGTTCATGTTTAGGAAGTATTTTTGGAAACACTAATATACATAGTTTAATGTATAGAAAGAAGAGAAACCACCTGGCTGGAAATACAATCAAGGAAATTCATAGCATTCAGCTGTCTTATGGCCTAAGCATGTCTAGGGATCATTTCTTTTTTATTGTTCTATACTGGCTTTAAATTAGGCTCCTTGAGCTGAGATTGGCTAGGCAGGAAGATGGTATATAGATGGAAATGGTCCAAGAAAGCAAGGACAAATACCTAAGTTTGATCCACAAGTTTTACTGCCCAGTATTGTCAGTATAGTGTGTGAAACCATACTCCAGCTGAACTCATTCATATTCCCTCATATAAATGCAGCTTTTCTATCAGAATAGGTTTTCCAGCTTAGAGCGTATTTTGCATGGAGGTAGTCAAACTACTGAGGGAGAAATTCCTTCTGCTAGTGCATACACTGCCTGCTCTCAAGCACTGCTGACATAGTTATGCCAATGTAACTACAGAAAAACTGACAGCTTCTCAAGTTACCATGTATTTATAGCTCGAGGTTAGAGACAGATTGAAAAGGCCATTAACACTTTCATGTAAAATGCACTGTAAATAATATTCTCTGTAATTTCTTCTAAAATTATGAGAAACACAGTAAGGACTCAGGTGGAGCTCATGAATGAGCTTTCATGAAATAGTAAAAGACAGACCAGTTGAAATTCAAAAAATATTTATTTCACATAAATTGGTGTTTGAGACAAGGTTGAAGATTGCCACCTGCTTGATCTAGTGATTATCTGACCTCAAGTAACAGCAGCAGATATCACCATTAGTGGCCATCTGCTTTAAGAGATACTTTGTGATGTACCTTTCAAAAGTCATCTTTTTCTTCCATACTACAATCTTCCTCATGCAGGAGCTGGAAAAAGTAAAATAGTTTAAATGTAGCTTGATGTTAGCAACAGAGTTAGTAAGTAGGTAGCTCTGACAGTAGCCTGCAAGCTGTGAAATACAAACTGTGAAAAAATATGCTGAAGCATTCGTAAAAGTATCGAACAACTATTCGAAGGCTGAAATTGTTTTGGATCTTCAAAATGAAGCTAAAATTTTAAAGACTGGTACAACCATTTTGCACTGAATTGTCTTTATTTCTTGAGATCAAGAGCAAAAGTCTGATAATAAAGTGTTTGAAAACTGTGATCTCCTTATATTTTTTATCTATTCATAACCAGGAAATTACAATAACATTTAAAAATCTGTTCTGAAAAATCCATAGATAGATTAAAGAAACTGAGATAAACTTAGAAAAAGAAAGAGAAGCTTCAGACTACCAGTGCAAAAATTGTCGATAATGACAAGCATTGTGACTTTGAACATTTGTTTGGATTTATGTGATAGTAACATCAGGGATTCAAGTAAGTCCAGCACTACATGAGTTCTTTTCCTGTTGTCTGTGTCATTAGAGCTGTGTTGAAAATGTCTCCTGTGCCTTTGTACATTTTCAAGTCCAGAATGCTTTTTCATTACTTCATAAGTGTAACAAGAGTGCGGGTTTGCAGATTTTAGACATTAACTGTGCAGAAATGAAAATACCAAATGTCCTATTAAGAAGGGTCTTAACTTGGGAAGTGGAAGATTTGGACTTGGTTATTTCCCCATATGTATTTTAGCCAACAGGTGGTTCATTAATATGGACCAGGCTTGTTCAACCCTTTAGCTATCTCTTCAAACAAATCAAGTAATCTCTCACTGTTAAGCATTTTTTCACATCCCAGGTAACCTGGTGACTTTTGTCATCATTGGAACATGAAATCACATGTTCTGATCCTTTAGCTATAAGGACTGAGAAAGGAAGAGATTCCAAAACCAAGCAGTTCTATCCTAATCCCAAAGAACATACATGTTTTTTAATATACATCCCTGAAATATCTTCATGGGGAATTTTGACTGTTACGGAACCAGTGTCTTCTGATGAGGGACAAAAAAGAATTTTTTGCGAAATAAAACTCCAAAGAGAGCTCTACTTGAATCTTTTCAATTCTACTTGTTTAGTTTCTCTTTCTCCTCTAACTTCTATCACTCCTTATGCTTTGGACCAGAAATTAATCAGGTTTCTTTATACATTTCTGGGGAGTCACAGAGGGAATATTCACACAGGATTTATCTTGTCATTTCAATATACTCCCGCTTTACAGAAGGAAAGAAGAAAATAAAAGCCCTGTTTATGCACATTCCTGCAGAATGTCTACATGAAAAGGGCACATTGTATATTTAGACCACTCATGACTTCACAAGATGAAGGCTAAGTAGATTTTTTTGAGTTCTAATTGCACTATATTGTACTAAACTCTACTTCTGTGTAATAAAATACAGCATAAACTGCTGCTAGCAGCTTGCAAATACCAAACAACAAAATCAGTAACTAGTAAAATATGTAAGTACAAATCAAAAGCAATAATTGTAAAGTACAAAAGTGTTAAACATCATTGCAGCTCAAATCTTATCAAGTACACATTAAAATTCAGTGCTGTAGAGAGGAAATAGCACAGTATCTTTTAAACAGCAGCCTATATAATAGTAAAGAAGAGTAGAGAAGTTTTTGCAAAACCTGTCAATTTATGTAATGTGTATACCACAAGATGCATAAAGGGTAATTTTCTCACAATGAGTCTGATACATAATATTTCAGAAAGCAAGGCTGATGCACTTTATTCTGGTGTGTCAAGCCTCTCACATAAAGGAGTTTCATTTTTATATATAGGAGAACAAATACTTTGATATGCAAGGTTCAGCTCCAAAGCTCATACTCTCATAGATTTTACATGCTGTAAGAACAATACAATGAACCAGTCTGACCTTTGGACAGTGTTCATCCTTAAAAGCCATATTTCCTAATTCCTGCACCATAACAAATAGCCCGTGGTATTAGAACATATGCTTGAGAAAGGCATCTGACCTCAATTTTAAAGTTCAGATAGTATTTGCTATCTATTTATCACAGTATTACTGTAATGCTCAAATAAGCTTCAGTCAACTGCTATGATTCTGCACTCTCTAGCAGTTGTCCCAATGTTTCTTTCTCCAAAAACATCTCCATCCAGATCAACTTGCCTTCCTCAGAGGAAGACAGATTTCTAAAGCAAAATCTTCCTTTTTCAGATGGAACTTTTCTATTTATAACAATGATTTCTAGCTGAAATCTAAGCTACTTTGAAATTAATGTAGATTTTGCCGTTAGCTTAATAGCCCAGGGGCATACTCCTTAAAAAGACTTTGGAAGTTTGTAAGAGAATGTATCACTGGTGTCGCTCTACTTTGTTCAAGATCATTAGCAAGCTGATTTGGAAAATCACAGTGGTATTGTTAAGGAGAACCACTTTCAATGCTCGCCCGGTTAGATTAGACCTCTTCTTTATAGATGTACATCTCAGAGAACTTATATAATACAATGTACTCTCATTTCAGATCTAAATTATTAGGAAAAGGGCTAAAAAAGCACTTGAGTTTGAAAATCTTTCCCGTTCCTCTAAGACATTTATTGTGTGTATTCCTGTCAAAGAACAAGGATGCTACTACTGCCATAACATCCCAAAAGGGTTGTAATTCAGCAGCGAAGGTTTAATCTCTTAAGTATAAGCTTAATCTCTTAAGTATATACTTAAATACGTTCATATCAATCAATAAATTAAAAGTTGGTTTATGTGCTATTGACTTTATAGCTGATTACATTCAGTTTTGAAT
>VZTB01009527.1:104143-152676 GCA_013397245.1 Thryothorus ludovicianus | reverse complement strand
CGGGACCCGCGGCCCCCCCGCATTCCCCCTCCGCCTCCTCTCTCGGGGTGCCCCGAAGTTCCCGGGGGGCGCGGCGGCCTCGGCTTCCCCCGACGTTAATCCGCCGCTTCCCCCGGCCGCAGTAAACAGGTCACAGCGGCGGCCCCGGCCGCGGCCCGTCGCTCATCCCGGCGCCTTTAATTAGTATAATTAACGTTGCTCTGCCGCCCCGCCGGGCGTGCCGTGGGGGGTCTCCATACCCCTCCCGCGTTCCCCCGCGCTTCCAACTTTACGTTTNAAAAGAGATCCGCGAAGCGGTGTAAAGGCGGGAGCGCACGTGCGCGGCGGGCCCGCGCTGCCCCCGCCGCCTCCCCGGCTCCGGAGCTGCGGAAACCGAGAGGAAAGTCCCGACACGTTCCCTTTCCCTGACCCACGTGGGTTCTGCGGGGAAAAAAACCGCCCAAAACTGTTGATTTTACGCACGCAGCTGTGTTTGCGGGTGGCAGGTACGCGGAGAGGCCTCCGGGCGCTGCCGGCGTGCAGCTGCCGGGGACCAAGCTGGGACCTCCCTCTCTGCCCGGCAGCTTGCCTTAAAATTCGGTGTGGAATAATGGTGGTCTTTCAACGGGAAAATAAAGTAATAGTGGGAAGCTGGCCTCGTGCTGCTTGGGATCTGCAACACTCCCAAAATTTTGTTATTGTGCGGGGAAAGGGAAGAGTCACCTTATGCCTGTCCTTTACCAAGTGGATGTTCCACTCTAGATAAAATAATCTAAAACTAATTGGTTGCTTCTTGTTGCTGCTTCTCCAAGTACGTGACCTGTATTGATTATCGAGTGGTTTGGGCACAAGGAAATTATTTATTTGGGCTCAATTAACCTCCAGGACTTTGTGGGAAAGTAATCTGGAGTCGTAAGGTTTTAAGTTCAGAGAGAAACTAGTTTTATGAGTTTGTTTATGCACAGTTAAATGATGAGATCTGCGGAGAAGTCAGCAGTTGGCTGTGTGCAGAGCAGCTGATGCACCCTGGTTCTGTGGGGAGCTGTACCAGTGTACTCCATCGATGGAGTTTTGGGGTCAGGTGGCAGTTTTTGCAGAGTTTAATGCATGCTTAGAGGAAGCCGCTGCAAAATTTTTAGATTGTGTGGATGTTGGTGATTTCAGGGCAGGAGTCTGGTCTGGTTTTAAATGAAGCCCGAAAGCAGCAGCCACTGTGGGGTTCAGGGGGTGCTCGCTGCTGTCACACCCACACGTGCCTCGCTGGCCTGTTCACAGGTGACAGAGCTGGTGCTTGATAACTGCCGGTCCAGCAACGGCGAGATCGAGGGGCTCAACGACTCCTTTAAGGAGCTCCAGTTTCTCAGCATGGCCAACGTGGAGCTGACGTCGCTGGCCAAGCTGCCCACGTTGAGTAAGCTCCGGAAGGTGGGTATCTCCTGGGTGGCACAGCCGGGGTGGCTGTGTGGCTCTGAAGGTGCTTCGTGAAACCTGTTTTTAAGAACTGAAATTGTTTTGGGTGTCTCTGGTTAATTACAGCGAGTTGGGCTTGGTTGGTGGCTCTTGGGGCAGACACTGCTCGGCCATGGGTGTTGTGAAGGTCCAGCTCTGCCTTGCTGAGCAGGGTGCCTTGGTAGGAGGCCCTTGGGGTGCTCATTGCTGGCAGTGAACTCCAGTCCTGGTAACTTAAAACTGAGGTGCCCAAACCCATGAGACTTCAAGGAGTTGATTATAATTCTCAACTTAAAGGAACTTTTTGACAGAGCTTGTTACCTTGGGTGAATCTTCAAAAGTGATTATATTCCTAAAGGGAGAACAAATAACAATAATGCAGCTGAATATCTAATTGGTAATTCCTTTTTTTCTGTACAATAGCTGGAGTTGAGTGACAACGTCATTTCTGGAGGCCTGGAGGTCCTTGCAGAGAGATGTCCTAATCTCACATATCTAAATTTAAGTGGCAACAAAATCAAAGATCTTGGCACTGTGGAAGCCCTTGTGAGTATGAAGTGGTTCTGGGGCAATGTCATAGGTGCTATTTTTTATCAAGAACCCTTAATATTTTTGCAGTGGATTGGTACAAATGTTCATCAGTCTCGTGGTTGGTCTGGTTTGATAGACTCTGTGCCATGGTTATAGGGCAGCATGTGTAACCCCTCTGCTGGAAAATGTGTCAGGAATGGGATGTCCCAAATCAGAGATGGCTGGGCTGGTTTTGTCTTTGAAGAAAAAGTGGCCAAGGTGTGTCATGCTGGTCCCCCTGTGCTTGTTCATTAAGGTTTATCTGATGAATTTTCATTAAACTGTGAAGTGACTCAGATACAGCCAGGAGTGGGACAGTGAGGCAGAGGAGGGAGCTGCCAGTGCTGATCTGTTCACCCATTTTTCTGGGTGATTGGGGTTTCTGTCCAGAGCCAGGCTCTGCACTCATAACCCAGCCCCCGAGGTGTGGGGGAGTGTGGGAGCTGTGTGGGAGTTTCTCCACACGAGAGCCTTGCTTGGTGAGCCACTGCCAGCAACTTGGACTGAGCTTTGAGGGAGAAAAATTCTGGCTGGGGATGAGGACAGAGTAAATTCTGCTACACTTGGGCTGTGACCCTGCTGTGTCTGGGAGCACCACAGGAAAAAACTTTATTTATTTTCAGCAAAACCTGAAGAATTTGAAGAGCCTTGACCTGTTTAACTGTGAGATTACAAACCTTGAGGACTACAGGGACAGCATCTTTGAGCTGCTCCAGCAGATCACATACCTGGATGGGTTCGACCAGGAGGACAACGAGGCACCAGACTCAGAGGATGATGATGATGGTAATGTCCTGAAACAAACTGGGGGTGGCAATGGGATGCTGGAATAAAGGTCTCCATGTAGTCTAGGGTGTTCCTGAGCACACAAGTGCAGTTCTGCTCGTGCTCCTGAAGAGCAGAGTCCATGTTTGGTACTAATGCACTGATACAGGGCAAAAACCCCAGAGGGTTCCAGTCCTGCAGAAGCTGCCTGAGCTTAAGGGAATTGGGCTGAAGAAACTTTTGCAAAGACACAAATATTCTTGAAGTTGCTGCCAGCAGTGAAGCCCTTTAGGGCCACTGAGTGATACAGAGCAAGGGGGACACGCACGCTGTTTTGAATAAAAAGTTACCATTTTACAAGATTTGGTAATGGCTTCAGCCCCCTGCTTTAGTATAATACAGATTTTTAGTTCTTAAAGCACACCTGGTTCCTTTGGTCCCAGCTTGGCTGCAGTCCTTAAGGGGGCTGTTGTGGCTGTCAGCCCTTCTGCTGGCAGGGGTTTGCATTTGTAGCTGTTCAGACATCGAGAGATTTGCCTGAAGTTTGTGATGGAAAAACATGGGGAGCCTTAGAGGAAAAAGTGACAAAATTTAACTTAGTTACAATTATGGTCATTTCCCATGTATTGCCTGGATTTAGAAAAAAACAAAAATCCCCAAATTCTTCAGGAAAAAAACTATTGAAGCCAGCCCATCCTGTTACACTCAGAGGAGTGAATGGAACTGAACTTCTGGTTTGTATATGTGTCCTTCACCACAGAAGGGGATGAAGATGATGATGATGATGAGAATGAAGCTGGGCCTCCAGGAGAATATGAAGAGGAAGATGATGAAGATGATGGAGCTTCAGATTTGGGGGAAGGTGAAGAGGAGGAGGAAGTTGGTCTTTCATACCTGATGAAAGAAGAAATTCAGGTAAAGTTTGTAAATTCTGCCAAATGCAGGAAGCAAGGAGAAGCTCCTGTGGGGTTCTGTGGTTATGAAAAATAGTTGTGGTGCAGTTCCCAGAGTACAGAAAACAGCCACCTTTTTCAGAGGGTGGTGAGTAGAGTTCTTGTAGCTGTAAACTGGTCACACAAATCACAGGTCAGCAGTAAAGCCCTGGGTGCTGGTCAGGTCCTCCCCTCTGACAGGAGAGCCTGCCGGGTGTGGGCTCTGTGGCTGGCACTGGCTCTTTGATAAGAGTTTGCTTCCTGACAGGGAGTTCATGTGGACTGGGTTTAATTCCAGCATTCCAAGGGCCAGTATCAGAGGCTTGTTTCCCCATTTTGACTTGTCACACTCCCCTGTGTACAAAATTCCACCAAGCAGAGGGATATAAAAACAAGACTTTGTTGAATTCTCTGGAGCTGGTGGTTACTTAGTTTACATTTCTCATCTATCAGCTTTAGAACAAAACAAAAAAAACAACACAACTTGCTCATTTTCATAGTTGGGAAGAGGAAACTTTTCCTGCAGGCCCTTACTGACTGCAGGTTTAAAGGCAATCTAGAGCTGCTGGATCTCTCTCACAGTTAATTTGTCAATAACCTTGAGCTGGCTTAAGGTAGTGAAGAGTGGGGAAAAGCAAAGAAATGAGCCTCTGGGGCTGACTGATTCCCTGGTGGGGAAAGTGCAGGGAATTCCTGGATTTCTGCTTGGGATTGTTGTGGAAGCAAGACTTTGATAAATAGCAATTGTAAAAGTGTCTCCCAATTTTGGTACAGGATGAAGAAGATGATGATGACTACGTTGAAGGAGGTGATGAGGAGGAAGAAGGTAAGTGCTCAAGTATTCAAGTTGTGACTGAAACACTCAATTCTCCATAATTCTTTGTGGGTTTGGGACATGCACATTAACACCGAAACAAAATAAAGGTAAAGTAAAAGTGAGGAAAAAACAACAGTTTCCTGAAAGACACTGTCTCCTGCGCAGGTGGAAATTGTTGTTCTCTGATGTGGAGGGGAGTGGGGCTCTGCTGTGCATTTTGTTATTTACATACATTGAAAATATCCCTCAAATATAGAGAGAGTCTCCACTGGCACAGCCTGGCAGTCAGGAGCAGCTGGAGCTTTCCCTTTATCCAGCGGAAAGTGGCTTCTCCATAAGCAATTCTGCTACAGGGACAAAGTTCTGTTTGCAAGAAGTGGCTTACTGGAGTACTTTTTAATAAGTTTATTCATGAAAATTCCATGTCTCCATAAAGAGAAATCCCAGAATTTCTCCTCAGCTGAGCGCCCATCTCTTCCACAAGCTGGGCACAGCTTTGGGAGCTGGATTTTCCACTTGCAAAAACGGTGTTACTGAAGGAGCAGTGGGAATTCTTCACTTTGTCAGAATGCAGCCCTGGATTGAGTCGGGATGGGCTGGGATGGCTCCGGGGAATTGCGGGGTGGGATGGAGCTGCAGCAAACCCCAGGGATGTTGTGCAGGATCCTGTGCAGGATCCTGAGGGTGCTGTGCAGGATCCCAGGGATGTTGTGCAGGATCCCAGGGATGTTGTGCAGGATCCTGAGGGTGCTGTACAGGATTCCAAGGATGTTGTGCAGGATGTTGTGCAGGATCCCACGGATGCTGTGCAGGATTCCAAGGATGTTGTGCAGGATCCTGTGCAGGATTCCAAGGATGCTGTGCAGGATCCTGGCGCCGATCCGGCTGGGATGTTCCGTCAGAGCCCCGCACACGCTCCCATCCCCAGCCCTGGCTGCTGCCTGGCAGAGTGTGACAGGCTGTGTGTGTCCCTCTCTCCTTAGCAGAGGGCGTCCGAGGGGAGAAGAGGAAACGAGAGCCCGAGGATGAAGGCGAGGAAGAGGAGGATTAATTTGCAGGACCAGACTCTCCAGTTACGGAAGACGCAATAGTGATTATGCAGTTCTGTATGTCCATGTACCATAGATGTCCTGACAGAAATCCTATGTTAACTTTTTATAGCAGAAGTGTGGTTTTACTATTCCTGCCCCTTTTATCATTCCAGATAAGCTCTGATAGCCCATAGGGAACCTTCTGTAGAGAACAATTTTCAGCCCTATAATCACTGAAGCCATTGGCAAATTCCCCCCACCAGACTTTTCTTTGGAGCTCTTTAATTTCATACAATCTTGCTGTGTTGGTCATTGTTAGCCCTGAATCCAACCCCATGCCCCATGGGTTTAATATTGGGAATTTTCGTTCAGGATTTTGAAGTTTTCATGCTTAAAAAGCTAAATTGAAAAATGCTCTACAGCGAATTCCCCACTCTCCTAAATCAGTTGACTCTAGGCCAAGTTTTCCATGGATTCAACTGGAAACCCCCAACTAGATGACACCCATGTTGCAGTTTTTTAAAAGGTGACTCCTGTGATTTTTTTGAAGGCTCCTCTCTATTTTGGGTGTTCCAGGGTAAAGCCTCAGTGGTTTACAGAAGATGTTTTTGTTTTCTTGCTTGCTCCAATGTTCAGTGTTTGGAGTATTCACTAGATTCCTTCAAGGGTGTATTTTGGCAAACTGAAAGAGTTGTGATCCCTAAAGGGTTACAATCCATAAATTTTCTCCCAAGTCCATTGTCACTGCAGGAATTAATGAAGCAATTATTGTGTAGTTTGAAACCTTTTTGCTAGAAATTTTTGTTAAACTTTCACTCACTTTGCTCTTGCATTGTCATTCTGGGAATTCTGCACCACTCATGGCTATAAAATGTATAAAATAGATGAAATATGCATTTCTGATGCAGAAGTGAACGGGTAACTCCTCCAAGTGTGTTGTTTTCCACCCCCCAGCTTTTCTAGAACTGTTTAAGGGAAGGATGAACCCAAGCTGGCCCTTCTCTGCACATCACCTCTTAAACTGTTTAAATCTGGCTGTAGGCAAAGCGCTCAGTTTGTAACAGTTGGGAATATGTGGGGTTTACATTGAGTGGCTGCAGAGACGCATCAGGAGCAAGCACGGGGGACGTGCAGAGAAGCTTTTTTTCCTAGCAGCCTTTATAATTCCTAATCTGCCCCAACGTATCATCTTTCCTGTTGGAAACAAGTTTTGACTTCCGGCATTCCTCCTTCAGGCGTGATCTGGGTTTCACACAGTGTAGTCGTGGTATCACACCGACCGACACTGTCTCACGTAGGTCCTGAACCAAATATCACACACAGCTTTATTCCAGAGACTTATTTTTGTATCTATCCTGGCTGTCAATAGCTGCTGGAAGCTGGGGAGAGCCTGCGGGTGGGAGGAGGGAGATTCCTGGGCCTGAGCGAGTCGGTCCCTCATCACCTGGTTCCCTGTGGATGTTCCTTAGGAATTTCACGCACTGTAGCTCGTTGTGACCTCCAGCTCTTCGGTGGAGTTTCGATCGTGCAGGGTTGAAGTTCTGCAAAGCCCCACTCCCTGTGTGTGTGGTTTTTTTTCCCCCAACTAGAGCCTTAACTCTGGGTTTCTCCTGTAGCTGACAGCGGGGCCGAACCTCCCCGGCCCCGGAGTCTGGCGGGCCGTGGTGCACTTGGGAACAACTGACTCCTTGGGCTTTGTATTCTTTAAGGAATGTCTCTAAAGACGCTAGCAAAGCCGTGGTGAAGCTTCCTTTGCAGCCACAACCAAGTCCTGTGTTTGTGATGAGTCCTGGGTGGGTCAGTGCACGCTTGTCATGTCCTGAAGGCTCTGGGCGAGGCACTCACTCCGTGCCCAGCTTTGAGAGAAAAAGTGTTTTCCCATCCTTTTGGTTATTGTCTTTAGAGTGAAACTTGTTATTTATAAGTGTGTATGTTAGAGCACCTACATGTCAGGGTTTTAATTAACTGTTTCTGATGCAGATAAAGT
This sequence comes from Thryothorus ludovicianus, assembly GCA_013397245.1. Taxonomy (NCBI): domain Eukaryota; kingdom Metazoa; phylum Chordata; class Aves; order Passeriformes; family Certhiidae; genus Thryothorus; species Thryothorus ludovicianus. The sequence continues at coordinate 145,146 of VZTB01009527.1, read as the reverse complement.
TAGTTTTAAATGGAAAAAAAAAAAAGAAAAAAAAAAGAGTCTATTTTGATGGATTAAAATAATGTGGGTAGTGGGCTTGTTTGGATAAGTGAGTCCAGCTCCTGAGACCAGACAGACTGAGCTCCAAGGGGTGACAGCCCTTCCCTAGGCCAGACTTCCCACTTCCCAAACACCCGCAGTGCCGTGCGTCAGCCGCCACCACGTGGAGCCCCTCACCAACCTGAGAATCTGTTTGTCCCCGTGTCACCACCCCTGGTCCCCCCGTCCTCCGCTCGGCATGCAGCAACAGCGTTTTTTAACGAGGAATTCAGAGCCTCCAGATAACTTTTGAAACTTTTTTGCTTGGTGGGTGGTCTTTTCATGCAAATACGTCAGGGTGGGTTTTATATTTTGTAGAGGTTTTGTCCTATTTTAATGCTCTTTGTATGGCAGTCTGTATATAGTGTGGTTTGGTTCCTTCTCCGACTCTTTCCTGAAACTTTGGAGTAACTGATTTTGTGCAACTGTGTTTTGAATAAAGCCATGACAGTGTTAAATTAAAGACAACAGCCCTGCAGCACTCTTCTGGTAACTTTTAGTTGTAACAAAACATGTTTCCTCCCCATGTGTGCTGTAAATTTTAAATTAAAAAGTTTTCAAACCGAATTATTTCAAATAAATTGAGACTATTGTATTGCATTACTTCTCGGGGTAATGTCCACCTGCGGAAGGAACGGAGTAAGGGAGTCTTCTTTCTGGTTGTGTTTAAATGGGGTGGAAAGCTGCAGAATGGTGATTGTTTCTGGGGATGGAACCTGGACTTGTGGTACTTTTGTCCTCAGTAACATTGGAACGGTCGAGGAAGGATGTTCTGGAAAACCAGAATGGTTCCCTGGGTGTTTGCAGGTGAGTTTAACACAGGTGTTACAGACACCCGAGTCTGGGTGAGCCTTGAGATTTTTCACAGATCCTGCCTCGTGCCTGGCAGCCCGAGCCAAGTCTGGTGCTGAAATATTCCTCACACAAGAATAATGTTTAAAAAAAAGCCCCTGCTGCTCCTCCCGAGCTAGAGAGAGCATTGTTTTATCTTGGGATTAGTCCAGCATTCCTGGCAAAAATCCCTTGTATGCACTTGAGAAAGCCCTTGGCAAACAGGCTTTGCTGCTGCTGGATGAGCAGTTAGGCAAGAAATGGGTGGTGACTTTCTGGGATATTTTATTTATTTCGTTTTAAAGGGTGAGGAAGAATTCAGTTCCAGCTGAAGCCCCACACTGGTGCCTCTACCCTCTGCACCCATTTCCCACTGGACCTGGGGCCAGACAAGGAATCTGAGTTTCAGGATGACTTTAAACAGGTTAAATCCATCTTTTGGGGCTGCAGGTGGGTGAGGTAAAACCAGGCCGTCACACGGTACTTTAATGGCAAAGGAGAAAGCTCGAGTGGTGTGTGGGCACGTCTTTAAAGCCAGGAAAAACCTGCTGCGTGGCTGCCGGGCTGCTCAGCTTGCCACGATGCGTGTGGAACCGGCTCTCCCTGCCCCGGCCCCTGCTTTACACAGCTCACCCGCTGCCACAACGCCAGGCACCTGTCGCTCCCGGGCTCTCCAGATGGAATTGGGCAGGGACCCAGGGATGAGGCCGCCACCCGTGGTCCAGCAGCGCCCTAACCTGCGATCTGCCCCCCCGCCCTCCATTTTGTTGCAGTGAGGGGAAGCTGTCGGCTTCCTCCGTCCTGCTCCTTACTCCTCCTCCTTCTTGTGCCGGGGCTTTTGTCTTGTGGAGCCCCTTTTTGCTCCTTCCCCGGCCCTTATCTCCCCCTCCCAGTGCTGCCGCTTCCCCTCCCGTTCCTTCCGCAGGGCCCCGGACCCGCCTGAGGGGGCGCGCGGGGCCCCGAGCGCGGGAAGCCGCGACCCGCGGGGTTTCCCAGCTGCGGGCAGCAGGGGCCGAGCCGCGACCCCGGCGCTGATTGGCTGAGATTTGCCGCAGTTCCGCCTTCCCACCGCCCGCGCGCGCGGCGCCCCGCCCACCGCCCCTCAGGCCCCTCACGGCGGCCGTGAGGGGGAGATCGCGCGGTTTGCGCCCCGAAACATCTTCTGTTTCCCCCTCGAAATGCCCCATTTCCACCCCAAACAGTTTCTGCTCCCCAGCCTTCAGGAGAGGCTTTGCCCCTCAGGTTGTGTGATCAGTGTGGCTCAGAGTCCAAGCGGAGAAAAAACGCGAAAATACGAACCGTGATCTCGAAGGTGGCTGTCAGTGTCGTGTGAGGAAGGGTAAATTCAGCCAGACTTTGGTATAAATGTGCCGGGTGGAAATAGGGAGAAATTCCTCACAAAGTTCTTCAGGTTGCCTAGTTAAGCCCCCTAGCAGGAGAAATGCAAAGTGTATGTTTTCACGCAGCTCCTGCTGCCATGTAGTTCCTAATGTTCCCCAAATTGCTCCTGCTTTCCTAAGGCAATGTGGAGTGTGCAGGTTCCAAGGAAAAATCTCCCCCTTTCTCAACTACACCTCTACATCCCTTTGCTCATTTCCAGATTAATTCAACCCTGCCACAGTACTGAATGGATTTGGGGTTATTGTTGTGACCCAGGTGCCTGGGTTAGAGGAGTGAAAGTCTGGGCCTCCCTCAGCTCAGACTTTCAAAAAAGGGAGAGCTTTTTTGCATAAAATGTGACCAAGACCTACTAGAACTATCTCTTGCACATTCCATGATGACCAGTTAGCCTTTTTGCCCCTTTATTCTCCCTCAAATGAAATTAAGTATAAAAACCTCGTACTGCCGAGGATGTAAACCCCAGGGGTCTCTCGCTTTCAACTTTGGTCATCTATATTTTTATGTGAGAATGGGGAGGCCGACATTCTCGTGGAATCCCGTGAATTCAGGAATTTGGCCTTGGAGAAAACTGTAAAATCCTTTCAGCTGCATGATGGAGTAATGAGAAATCTCAGAATGAAAACCACCCCATTCTCCAGCAAACAGAGCTGTTGTTGATTTTGGCAGCAGAGCTTGCTGTATGCTAAAAATACACCAGTTTCACTGGTCATTCCCATTGCAAAGGTCTGAACCGAAGAGCGAGATCTGAATTTATGAGATAAAAATGGTGCTTGGATTATTTTTATCCATTTCTGAGTCTGGTGGTTGTGCCAGGGGTTGCACTGTCACATTAGATGTGCCACACTTGTGCTCTCCATTTGCTCATCGATCAACTGGCACAAATGGAGAGTCAGGAACGCAGCTCCCCCGGGGTACCAAAACCCACGGGATAGGACAGAAGGAGTCAGGGACAGCAGCTGCTTGAAGCAGGACATGGAAAATGTCCCTGTGCAGAGCCTGGGGCAGGGAAATTCCTACTGCTACTGCAGTTAGGAGGTTTCTCACTGGAGTTAGAATTTGGTCTCCTGGGGAGCGCTCTTCTGGTTTTAAACTTTAAAATTACAGTTCATAGTATGCTCGGTTTCTGGTTTGTGTGTGTCTCCTTAAAAGAAAAAAAAAGAAAAATGAGCCCCAAGAATAGCCAAGGAAAGTCTTTCCTACTGCTTCTAATTTAATTGGCACAAATGAGGGAGAGCGCAAAAATAAATGTTTGGCCACAACAACAAACCAGAAGAGAACCACAGGACACATTAAAGCTGGGAGCTCCTGGCACTGAGAGAAGGTTTCTGTTCTAGGAAAAAGATGACCCCAGGGTGTGGATTCATGTTGGGAAAGAAGCTGGTCTCTCCTATGTGAATGAAACATGTTGACACAGGGTGTTTGAGGGGCATTTCCTTCTAGACTAGAGTTTATTCAAATAAAATAACCTAGTGATGACTAGAGCAGCCAGCCAGAACTCTTCAGCATTGCTTTGGTGAAGCACTGATCTTCTGGCCATTTGTGAGGGGCTTGGTCACATCCTTGTCCCTGGGGATTTTGAGGACCTGCAGGAATGATGTTTAATTAGGAATCTGAGACTAGGAGGGAGCTCCTGCCTAATGGCATATTGAAACTAAGACATCCCTGCAGCAAGTGCCTTTCTGAACTCATTTCACAATCACATCTGTGTCTCTCAGCTTCATCACCATGATGAGTCATAATTATTCTGCTTAAAAGCGTGCTGTGGTTTTTCTTCTACGCTCTGTGTGTTTTGAGTGAGCTCCCATGTCACAGCAAAACCCAGTTGGAGTGAATTGGGTAATTTGTGTTCCTGGAAACCAAGAACATCTTCAAATCTGTTCTTTCATCAGTGTCACTGCTGGAGGATCCACACCAAAAGCCGTAGGATCAGCCTTGGGAGTTCAAGTCTTGCCCTGTTTTGTGCAAGTCATAAGTGTATTTAAGAATGTAATTGAGTGCTGAGTTTTTAATGCCAAATACTGGCTGTGCTCATCCCTCCCGTACACACCCACCCCATGCTCCTGCCACAGCCATGTGGCCCCAAGAGCTTCTGGTGTTAAATTCTGTGTTTGGGGTGTGCTTTGGAGCTCAGACTTGTGGAGATGAGAATGTTTTCTCTGGGGACCTGCTGAGGGGTATTTCCATCTCAGCCTTGCAGTGTTGAGGTGGGGAAGGTTGCTTGTTGATGAAATCTCTTACATTAACATGCTACACAAATGAATGGGGTTTAATAAAGAGCCCTTTATTTCCCACAGTCATCCAGGGTTCCTCCTCATGCACATCCCTGCACAGACCACATCGTTCCTCTGCAAGCAACAGGAGGAATCATGTTAACCTCGCTCTGCTCTGAGCTTCTGTACCGCTGGAGGCTTCAATTGCTGCAGGATTTCTACATGATTGTTAAGCATTCTCCCTACAAAGAAAACTCCCAGATCGACACTGAAAAGCAAAAAGTGTTCCCTAGAACAAAGTGAGGAATCCTGGATAAGATGGGAATAATCAAACACCTGCAGAGACAAACTGGTTAAATTTGGGAATTCTCATGTGCATCTCAATGCAAGTTTTTGAAGTACTTTAGTAAACTTCCCAAATAATTCTTTCTCCTCTCTCCAAGACACCTGGATTTCTAATGGTATGGAAAATGTGCTTTCACTGGGAATGGAACTGGTCCGGATCAAAGCCAGGGCTGCCTGGCCGGGGTGGGAGCGGGCGGCACTCGGGTTTGCTGTTCCTGGATGTATTTTCCTGCACGGGGAACCGGGCACCAACGCGCAGAGCCCGTGTGATTCCTCCTGCGCAGGGAAGGGGAACAGTTCAGTAACTGCAGTTCCGTGGAAAGCTCCCGACGGCTCCCGCAGGAACGCTGCCGGTGAGCTCGGGTTGCGGCAGCCCTGGAGCGGGAGAACGAGCACTAGAGGGCACAGCGCGACCAGCGACGGGCTGTGGCAGAGCCCGGCCGGCTGAGCGCTGCCTTCCCCCCCGAGAGTCCGAGCGACGCCTTAAAATGGCACCTTTTGAAAAGTTCCGGGCTCGTTAGCTTCGGTAATCCAAGGACCAAAATGCGGAGAGAATCAGAGAACATCCCGAGTCGGAAGGGACTCTTGCCGAGAGAGGCTGTGGACTCCACATCCCTGGAAGTGTTTGAGGTCAGGTTGGATGGGGCTGGAGCCACCTGGGCGAGTGGAAGATTTCCCTGCCCGTGCCAGGCGATGGCACCGCGCGGTCTTTGAGGCTCCTTCCCACTCCAACCATTCCATGATTCCACGGTGCTGTGGAATTTGGACTCCAAATCCTGGCTCTGTACAGGACACCCCAGTGCAGGCAGCACCTGCTTCCACCTGTGCTTGAACGCGTGGTGGGGTGAAACATACCTGGTTTCACACAGTAACACACACAAGCACACACATTTTCTACATTTCTTCATCTCTAACTTGGTCCAGCTTGGGTGATGAGGAGCCAGATCATTCCCTCAGGTGTGACACACCTTTAATGCAAGGCTCCCTCTGACACCAGTGGAGGGAGGGTGGCTCTTCTGTGTCTCAACACAAAGATTGAAGAGCAACATTAATCAAACCAAATTAATGAAAAATGAAAAGTACTTTATTTTTAAAAAAATGATTCAAAATGAATAAGTTAAAATTGAGGAAGTGGAAATGCTTCAGCTCAGCATTTCTGTCCACATTTCATAAATGACCAAAAAAAGGGAAGGTGAATTTGCTGGCAGGAGCTGTGAAAGAAACAGGAGGAAAGCCCAACATCCCTCTGTTGCAGCCCCCCAGAACTTAGTCAAATGAAGCAGATGTGCTTAAAATGAGAAATGCAGCACCACAAGATAATGACGGAGCATGCTGAGAGGGGAGGCTCTGCAGAAGTTGTGGTGCCCTGGTATTATTAAGAGCATGTGGTAGAAGGGTGAAAAGAATTTTGTTAAGCGCAGGAAGGAATCAAAGACAGAAAATGCAGGAAAATTGTGGTTGGAATTGACTGAACTTGGTGTGTTTATGCTGTTCTTTGCACTGGGTACCATGGAAGTTTGGTGACAACAAAGTTTCCTGATTTATTTCTGATTCCTCTTGCTGCCTCCCAAGAGACCGAGATGCCCCAAGATATCTTTTCTTTCCTATGAATTGATTTCTAGAAACCTGGAAGGAAAAAGTCCAGTAGGAATAGCCCTTCCATTTCCTTCTGGTTTAATTTCCCTACATCTCCAGTAACATAAATAATTTTATAAGTAATATAAAACATTTCCAGAAAGCATACATGAAGCCCTTAGGATCCTCTGCCCAAACAAACTCCTTCCTTCCCACTCTCTGTGTTTCAGTGAGCACTCCAGCAGCCTCATTGTTTGGATTATTCAGGGTGCCAGATGGCTGTAAATATGTTCACAATTCTCCTTACCCTGCTCCCTCCTCCCTGGCACCCTCACTGCTCTACCCAGTACTGAGCACCTGCTCTGTTCCCGTTTGGAGTCTCCCTTCTCCCCTCTGGAGCTAAATTGGCACTGCTGGTTTATATTTTCCCTTTAAACGAAGTGGGAAAATCTTAGGGAATGTTTTGTGGCAGGGGATGCCGAATACTTCCTTCACTGTCACTTGCACCATCAGTTAATTGAAAACGTGCCTCCTGCCCTGTGGCATCAGCTTCCTTCCCGCAGGAATCCTGTCCCTGCCATAGCAAGGTGCAGCTCACCTGCCGGGAATCACGAGGGAGGAGCAGCTCCTGCCTATTTTGAGCACAGCGATCTCATACTTACCCTTGGCATGGGGCACACAGAACGGGGTGATTCATCCCAAATCATGCCCCAAGGACCTGGCGGAGGCAGCTTTTGAACAACCATTCTTCCTGCCTCACAGGCTCTGGATTCATTGTCACATTCTGATCCTGTTATTCCATAGCTCAGGAGGGCCCAAAGCCTGAGCCCTGAGCTCTGAGATAACTTTTCTGTGTAATGAAACATTCCCAAACTGCTGAGCAGTAAGAAAATGACAGAAAACTGTTTCAATGGCACTGTAAAAAGGGAAGTTGGTTTTAGACCATCTGAAAATACAGGCAGTGGCATTTTAAGAATTGAGGAATAACTGAGGTCACGAGCTGCCTGAGGAACGCTGCAGCAGCACAAACTCAGGAAGGGTGAGCTGTGCCCATGAAGAAACAAGAATTCAGCCAGATTTGTCTGTGGTTTTGTTCTCATTGAGGAGCTGGTGGGTGAACTCTTCCCTGGAAGGCAGGAGGGAGCAGATGGCAGCAGGCAAATATCTGACTTGAGCAAGGAGAGGGAAACCAATTTTCCAAAGGATCTATTTGACATACAGAGGTCAAATGTTATTTTTATGAGCCAGTATGAGCCAGACCTCTACTGAACTTTACCAGTTTGTGTCCTGCCAGCAGACCTTACCCGGGTGACCCTGAGGACTATAAAGGACATGAGAGCCAGCAGCCTGGAGCAGGCATTCCGACCAGGCTTTTCCAGGAACTGTCAGGATTCTGGATGCCACCTCACGGTTTCTGGGAAGCACGACTCCCAGCTCAGTCTGCAGAAAGGTAGACAGCACTCAGATTATAAATAGTAGCAAGTGGGCTGGGAGGAGAAACACTGGGCTGCACGGAGCGGGAGGCTGCTCGGGAGAAACCCAGGGAGTGTCTGATGGTGCAGCACAAACCACGGTGGCACCTGGCGAGTGGAGCTGGGCCAGTGCTGGCCGGCGGGCAGGCGGCACCAGCGGAGAGAAGGAGAGCCCTGGGCAGTGCCAGGGGCAGGTTGGGTGCACGCAGATTCATCCCTTGCTCTCACCTTTTCTTCATTCCACCCTCTGCCGTGGGCAGGGACACCTTCCACTGGCCCAGGTTGCTCCAAGCCCCATCCAGCCTGGCCTTGGACACTTCCAGGGATCCAGGGGCAGCCACAGCTGCTCTGGGCACCCTGTGCCAGGGCCTCCCCACTTCACAGGGAAGAATTCCTTCCCAAAATTCCATCTAAACCTCCTCTCGTTCAGTTAAAAGCCATTAATGACTCAGACCATTTGTTGAGAGTCCTTTAAATAATGATGTCCACGTCTCCACTGGCTCATTCCAGTCGATGCCAGACCTTTGCCTACTGCCCAGTATCAGCCTGTGAGCCACAGATTCCTCCAGCTCTGAATGGTTCCCTCTGTCCTCCTGTCCTCCATGTATGGGCTCTTTATTCCGACCACAGGCCCTGTTCCGCCAGCCCCAGGGCAGGGGTTTGGAAGGAGAAATCACCACTTCAGTGCAGAACTCCCAAGCACTGGTGTCAGGAGGGGGCTGAGCTCTGCCCTTTGGACTGTGGCTGCTCTGACCTCTCCCAAACATTCCCAAATCTTAAAAAGATTTAAAAATCCTCTCTTGCCTCTGAGCTGGGATAGTTTGTGTCAAAACAGAGCAACAAATTTTTAAACACATTACAAATTAAGGAAGTGGAAGAGTCACTGTAGTTTTCAGTCCCTTGGGACATTTTATAGAGTCATACAAATCAGCAGTGTCTGAAAGCAGAGAGTTGATATTCCTGGGCCAGGCTCAGGAAATACTTCCAATAGATACAACTACAGCTGCACCTTTCACCTTTTCCACGGTGTCACTTCACCAGGTGTCATGTCAAACATCCCCAGTGCCCAACCAGCCCCTCTGGCCACTCGGGGAGAGGAGTGTGGGGATCTCAGAGCCTGATGAGGAACTCTCTAACAGCTCAGAATGGATTTAGGCAAAAGAAATCCAAGGCACTGTACTGTGTATCTCACCAAAGAATTCCTTCCTGAAGAGAGGGAACACGCACAAATCTCCACATGTGCATATTCCAGGGATACATTTGTACACGGGTATATCTGGCATACAAAACCACTGAATTTTTCCCTTTTCTCTCTTTTTATTAGAGAAGTGGGTCTGTTCTTGCAGAGCTTTAATTTGAAAACCCAGTTGGAACTTGTTAAGTCAATAATTATTCTTGTGAATGTGGGTCAAACTATTTTATGTCTCTTCCTCCCTAGGGACTTGGAAGAAGATTTAATCCTCCAGCACTCCAAGGTAAGGAGCACTGCACTTCCCATTTTATTTCAAGAGTCCAAACTGGTTGTCCCGTGGGGGTAAAAGCTGATGAGGGACAGGGTTGTGTGAGCCAGCAGCATCGCTGGAGCGCCAGGCCTTCACCTACAGCTGCTGACACAGGTGTCCAGGAAAGAATGTCCCCAGCTCTGATAACATATCCGAGTGCCTTGGGATCCCGTGGAATTCATTCTAGGGGTTTGCTGAATATATTCTTCAGTTGGGATATTGAGGGTCTATAGCTTCCCGCCTTCCACCTCTGGACACCAATCCTACTTTCTCTTTCTAAGGCATTTGCCCTATTGGAGAGGAAAATGGACTTTATCCGCCACAATTTTATTCCTGTGAACTGCTTTGTTAGGTGTAATTCCAGCCTGCAGAATAGCCCACTGCTGCTGGAACAACATGAACCCGTTTCTGCTTTACACCCGAGTTTTGCCGCCCGTCAGCAGTGTGAAAGTTGCCTCCAAGTGTAAATTCTATTTAAAGCCACCAAAAGCCTCTTAATCGGTACCTCCTGCTTTCCAGCGGCCTCTCAGCACTGCAGAGACACTGCAGCTGCTCCCTCTGTCCCCAAATCTGCAGTGGGTGACACTTAGGGCCGCCGTGTGCCACATAGGGCTGATCTGTGGGGCTGCACCCCAAACGTGCTCCCTGAGCAGGAACTCTCTGGGGTGGGGTCAGCTCCGTCTGAGCACAGCCCTGAGGCTTGTGGGGGTTTGTTGGGGTTTCAGCCCTCTCTTCCCAGGATGCTGGGTGCCAGTGTTTCATAAAGTCGTGGAATCACGCAATGGTTTGGGTCTTGGGAGGGACTTTAAATCTCATCCAGTGCCACCCCTGCCATGGGCAGGGACACCTCCCACTATCCCAGACTGCTCCAAGCCCCAGTGACCAGCCTGGCCTTGGACACTGCCAGAGATGGGCCCCTCCACCTTCACAGGGAGGAATTGCTTCCCAAGAATTCCATCCTAAGGTGTCTCTCTGTTATTTCCTTAGAAAGGCAGAGGATGGAGGAAGGGAGGGAGGAGGGGGTTTGCTTAAAGCCTTTGAGGCAGAGAGGGAGAAAATAACCAAAAAAAGGCGCTTTGGCTGGGAGGGAGGGTGGGCTCCTGCGTGCCGCATGCAGCCGGGGTTCCTCGCCCCGCGGTCCTTATTTGGCTGGGAGCGGGAGCACTCCGGGGATTGGCTGTGCTGGGAAGCAGGCAGGGAGTGCAGGCACAGGAGCCGAGTGCCAGCTGACGAGCACAGCACACGCTTGCCCACTCCTCAGCATGTGTTGAGCAAATTGCAGCTATTTTTATAGGAGACGCTTTGCCTACATCTTAAGAATCCAGTCCCAGTCCCGTCTCCCTGTAGTGTAATGGGAAATCCCCTTCCCAGCCCCCTTTTCCCTGTTCTGTATGTGTTTTCAAGGCACAGTTGGGCAGAACCCAGAGTTCTTGGCCATTATCGGGCTTCAGACTTCTCTGCTGTGCACTGCCCGGCCAGGCAGTGCTCTGATTCCTGTAATGATCCAGTGTTTTGTCTCCAGACCCAACATAATTGCCCCAGTGGACAATACTGGCCCTTTCTGGGAATGGCAGACGGCTGCTGGGCGAGCACGGCCCCTTTGTGCAGCGTTATTCCCGCATGGATACACCCACCCACCGGGGGGCGATGCACAAAGCCACGTCTGTGCTGCCCTTGCCTTTGCAGCCCCCTAGGGCTCCCTGCACCGTGCCAGAGGCTCTGGGAATGCTCCGAGGGCAGGGGGCCGGGCAGGGGGCTGGTGGGAGGCAGCAGGGAAATGGAGAAAAATTGTGAGGGGTGAGCAGAGAGGCAGGATCCCCAAAACCGCCCTTAGGAGGTTCAGGGCCTCCCTGAAGAGAGCAGGGCAGGGCTGCTCAGGTGTGCCAGGGGCAGCTGCCCGTGGTGACCTTTCAGCCCTTCCCAGAGTGTGCTGGCTCTTCCCGAGGCCTCTGCTCAGAGCAGCATGGCAACGAGCATTCCAAAATCCAAGGACAGTTGGGGATGTGGGAGTCACAAATACAGCACCTCGCTGGCACTACCGGGGATGCAGGTCACAAGGGAGGTTCAGTGGTTCCGTGCAAAAAAACTTTGTGAAGCAATCCAGTTTGTCAATGTGGAAAGGCACTGAAAGTTATCCCTGGAAATATCCCCGGAGTCTGGGTAAGCCAAACTCATTGAGAAAGGTTTGGGGTTTGGTTTTATTTTTTCTTTAATTTAAAAAAAATCTTGTCATCACAGCCAGAAAAGGAAAAACACCAACCACGACCAGGAATTAACTCTGTGGGTTTAATATTTTCGTGGACTATTTGCCATGTAGGTAAGGGAATTAGGTTTCCTTTTAAAAAACAAGGAACAGTTGGATGTTATCACGAGTGAACTTGTGAGACACAGCTGTGTCCTGCTCGTGGGTGTGAAAGCTGAGCCAGCCGTGAGCGACGATCTGAGCTCTGCTCCGGGCTCAGCTTTCGTTCCAGTGGGGCTGAATCAGGTCTTGGGCAGCCCGAGCAGAGCCTGCTGCTGCCTGGCTATGACACCTGAGAGAGCAAGGCAAACCTACCCAAACTGCTCTTGGCTTGTGGGGTCTGGCTCCCGCACACACCCCCTGATTTTTCAGCTCAAAGAAAAGGTGGAAAAAAAAGAGAAATGAGAATGGAAAAGCCCAAACCCCCCAACTGCCTGTGTGGGCTGTTGCATCCAAGGCTTTGATCCTCTGGTTGCACGGAAGGGAAGACACATGGCTCCCTACTGCTCGGGGCCAAGGGGGTCTGTGAAGCATCCATGGCCCAGCAGGATCGGGGTGGATATGGACTGCATCACTGCTGCCCTTCTGGAGGGCTCCGTGTGCACCCCAGAATAAAAGCTGCCAGCTCCAAGTTTTCTAGGGGACTGTTCCAGGACAGAACTCTGCTGCACCCAGCAAATGCCTCAGTGGCCTGTGTAATGCTGGAGACCAGCCTGGACTTCCCACATCTTCAGGAGAGTTCCTGGATAATGGGGACTTCCAGGCAGTGGTAGGGATGGACACCTTTTTTGACCTTTTAATGTCATTTATTTCTGAGAGGGAGAAGGGCAAGTGTCCTGGTGAAAGAGATGTAGCTTGGGGCACAGCCCAGCCATGAGAGCAGCAATGCCAGGGCTCATCCAGCTCCACCCCATGGGATGCTCCAGGCAGACACGGGCAGTTCTGAGGAACCAGGGCTTGCTCCTATCCATGGAGCATGAGAGGAGCTGGGGCCTGCAGTGCAAAGGGAGCTCTTACAAAGGAGGTATAAACTGCAACTGATTTATTGGAACACTGGGTTGATTCATCAGAGGATGTGATGGAGGAAAGGAAGGGTCCAAGCTTTGAGAAGCAAATTTGGGAGAGAACAGGCACCTTTTCACTCTTTTGAACACTGTAAATAATAATAATAATTAAAAAAAAGACCAGATGGCCGCCCTCCCTAGTCCCTCCCTCCCATCCCAAGGCTTGCCTTCACATCATGCTCTTCCTAAACTGCGACTGTGAGCTCTGTTTGGGCTTCAAGTCTGACTGTTGCAGCTCAAATTGTTTGTACAGGTCCCTCAGCTCTTTGATCTCCTGCAGCACCCTCTTGGCTTGGCTCCAGGTGGAGGAAGCCTCCCCCAGCAGCCTCTCAGATTCCTGAAGGATCCTTTCAGAGTCCGACTTGGAAGATGATGAGGAAGAAGAGGTGGTGGTGATGGTGGTGCTGGTGTTGGAGTCCTTGGTCTTTCTCTTGCCTTCCCCATAGCCCTTCACCTCCGTCAGCAGTTCCTGAGTTTTTTCCAGTTTCAGTGCAACCAGTTCCTGTATCCGGGACAGCTGCTCCGGCTCTGCCCAGGCAAACTGAGCCTCCAGCCCCTTCCTCAGCACCGCCCGGTGCGTGGAAGAGTCCCGTCGGGACAGGATTTCTTCCATGGAGGCACATTTATTCTTTTCTGAGTGCGAGAGCTTTTTGGGGACCTGCGGCGTGTACATGGTCCCTTTGTCAAAGGAGTCATTGCGCTGCCCAGCTCTGTCCCACGAGGTCACCTCCTGTCGCGGGAGGCTCCCTGTCTGCCCTTTCTCCGGTGCCTTGGTGCTCTCCGAGTCCGAGCGGCGCCGTCCCGCAGTGAGGTGTGCCACCGACTTGTCCAGATCCACCCGGAAACTCTCCTCACAGGTGCCGTGATCCTCCGGAGAGGCGTCTTCCTCCTGGATCAGGTCGAGGGTCAGCATTCCGTCGGAGGTTGAGGTAGATGCCTGGAGGAGCAGAAAGCAGAGCTGAGTTGGCACCAGAATGGCTGGCCCTGCTTGCAAGGGTCCGTGCCCTGCGGATACAACTACAGAGAGGGAGCAGGAATGCTCCCTCACTGGTGGACTTTGCCAGAAGCTTGGCACAGTGCAGTGGCCCATGAGAACAGAGGATGAGAGCTCATGACCCAGAGCTGTCCTTATGGCAACTCTCAGTTCAGGATGGAGCTCCAACACCAGCTCTCCTTGCACTCACTCACAAATGGAACACTTCCAGGGAATTTCACCCAAGGAGGTGTCTGGGATTGGTTGTACCTACCACAGCCATGAGGTGACCCCGCGTGGGAGGGCGTCGGGAGTGCTGGATCTTGGCTCTGTCACGCGTCGGGTGGGCAAGGAAACTGTCCTCTTCCACGGTGACCTGCAGGGTGACACAGGCTGTGAGCACAGAATACGAGCCATTCCCAGCTCCTGGAGCTGTAAGCAGCAGGAAACTGGCAGGGAATGGGGTCCAGCCTTGGAAGTGACCCAGTGTTCGCCTGGTCTTTCCCCTCTGTGCACCATGGGATTAGATCTGCTCGTCATTCCTGACAATTGAACCTGTTTGCAAAGACTCCCGTGACAGACTCTCCTGGAAGCCATCTCTCTCTGCAGGAGTTTGCTGTTCTGCTTCCTGCTCTAAAGTCTCTCCCATAGTCTGACCTTGGTTTTCCTTCACTACAAGCTCTGTGCTGCCATCCAGGAGAGGAAAGAGCCTCCTGGCAGTGCCACGGCGCTGTGGGAAGCTGAGTGTGAATGGGAGATCTGAGACAGGTCTGAGCTGAAGAAGGGTTGCCATGAAACATTAATGTGAGAGTCAGCCCTAGAGCGAGGGCACAGCCTGCTCCAGGTAGGTTCTCCTTCACACTGAAGGAAGCTGTGTGGGAATGCTCACCCTGACCTGCCTCTGCCAGCCCACATGGCATTCTGAGTACACCCTGTGTCCCCAGGAGGAGGCTGAACTGGGGCTGCCCTGTTATTTTTCCTGGCATAAGCTGCTTTGTGTAACTGGGACTTTCACACTCCCCTTGAGAAGCGGGAGGAGGTCTGCTGGAGACACTTTGTGTGGATGTGTCCCTGAGACAGGGCTGTTCCCAGCAGTCTCAGGCCTTCACCCGGGCTGAGACAGGGGAGTGGGGCTCAGCCTGAGTCCCACTCACCTCGTCCAAGATCCGGTTTTTAGCACGTGTGATCGCAGAGTTGAGGGCGTTAATCCAGGACTCTTTCTCTTCTGGACTCACAGCCAGGAAGATCAAATTTGGTGCCTACAAAAGAGGGAATTCAGGTCAGCGCTGGAACTCACACAGAGATGAGCCCTGGCCAGTGTGCAAAAAAGGCAAAGCAGAGCCGAGCCTCCAGCCCTGTTTGCCCCACACAGCAAACCCCAGGACCATCTACATCCCTCCTTTCCCTGCATCCCCAGGACCATCCACATCCCTGCCCACCCCTGGAGCCAGTGGCTCTTGGGCTGCATCTGGGCAAGCCCCACGTACCGTGTTTCCAGGCTGCCTGGAGTGGGCGAGGGTAAATTTGCTGTGGTTCTTTTTGCTTCTACTTTTGGACTTCCTGAGCTCTTCACATTTCTCGTAGTCACTCAGGTCAAACATTTCCTGTATGGTTTTTTCATCTTTTACCTGGAAAATAGTAAGAAAATCAGAGCTTTGCAGATGTCAGACAGACACTCTGCTGCTCTAGCCAGCAGGATTTCAACAGAAGGGTTTTGACTTGACTCTTCTGGAATGAGGGGGCATATTTAAAGGGTAGGGGTCTGGATGCTGACCCCTGATGGTGCTGTCCCTCAGGGACACTTGGAGCAAAGGGGAAATGGCAAATCTGTCCGTACCCTTCCCCTTCATTGCTCTCCTAATGCACCATTATCAAACCCACTTCTACAGCGGGGAAACTCTGCTCTTCCACGGTAAACACGAGGAATTAGGAAACTGGGGTGGGAGACAGCTCAGGTTTGCATGTCCATTACGGACTGCAGCAGGCTCAAATCCACATCCATCTGCTTAATCCGACTCCAGCCAGTCATCTCAGGCTGCACTGGAGTGGAGGGTGTGTAACTGGGGTGCTGGGAAGGCAGATGGTGGTGAGGTCTGAGCCCTTGGATTTCCTGAAAGGACTCCACCCCATTTCATACATTTCCTGTACAGTTTTGGGAAGCACTGAAGGAACTCCCCACAGTTCTTCCACAGAATTTAATCAAAGAGGGTGACTAAACCAGCTTCCTAAGCAGGGGCATGGATAAACTGACCATCTGGTCCTGCCTGATGACAGCAGCTCCCCTCTATCCTTCATCCTTGTGCTCCTGAGTGCGTCCCCAGGATCCACAGGACAATCACCGGCACTGCCACCCCTGATGGCTCAGAGCTGGTTCCTGCATGTGACACATCCCCTGTGTCTGGGTGTGATAACAGAGACTGTCTGGCTGCACATCCTCCCTACACACTGCTAATCGGCTTTGATCTCTTCCCACTCCCATCCTACAATCCACCTCTTTCCAAGAATCTCAGCTGAATTCTGCCTGATTCATTTGCAGCAGGAAAAGCCGATCCCCCTCCGAGCCCCCAGCTGTGCTCCACGGCTGAGACCAGAGCCCTTGCTCCAGATGTTTGCTCATGTGGGTCACTGGGGCTTCCCCAGCCCTCCCTCCAAAGAGCTCACACAGCTGGGACTCAACCTCCTGCCTCCAGGAGTATCCCCGGGAGGCTGCAGGACAGGGCAGGTGGCTTTGGTTCAGACAAACACCCTGCAGGTGCAGCTCGTCCTTCAAACACACGAGCTAGGGTTCTGACACGCTGAGGGGATCCTGCTCCTGTGTGTGACCCGTTATAAACGCTTAAAACTGGGAACAGGCAACATCCACAGTGGGACTCCTGAGGGAAGAGGGTCAGCAGCAGCCTGGAGTAGGTGGCTGTGGTGGCACAGGAAGAACAGTGGGTGTCTCACAAGGGGCATGGCCGGCTGAGCCCCCTCTCCTGCTCGTGTAACAGAGCATCCAGTGTGCAGAGAGAGAATCTGGACAGAAGGAAGGTAAAAGGCTCCTGAGGCCAAAAGGAGGGAGGTGGTGGTGTGAGAGGCAGCTCAGAGCAGCCTCGGAGGTAGGAGAGGTTGAGGACAGTCATGTGGCCCATTCTCCATGAAAACAGGACAAAATCAGCCCCTGAGGAGCCACAGACCTGCTGGGACCACGTGGCAAACAGAGCTGAAATCCCAGTCACTGTGTCAATCGCAGGTAGCCGACAAACCTGCAGAGTGTCCCCTCCTCCACGTTCTCAGTGACACAGGGGCCATCCAAATCAAACCTTCCAGGCTTCTCCAAAGAGGATTTAGCTGGATGTGTCCCAGCACCTGGGCAGTGCCCAGGAGGAAGCAGCCTCTGGTATCAGTTCTCAGTAGGAAGGGATGAGGCAAGAGGTTGATGGCTGATTTTGATTCCCAGCTGGGAGGGTTCCAGCAGGTCTTTCCTTCCCCACTGCCAAAGGCTTAAGAATTGAGGGATTTCAGAGCCCCACTGGCAGGTGGGCCTTGCTCTCCGTGCCCTGAGGGAAGCTCAGGATTGGAAGGATTAAGGTGAATCAATCCCAGCAGGTGCTGCCCTGGCTGTCTGCTGGCATTGCAGCTGAGTTGTACCCATTGGAGGCAGGCAAAAGAACCTTGCCCCGCAGTCCCACCTGGCTCCTACCTGTGTCCAGGTGAGGGAAGGGAAACTGAGGCATGGAAAAGGAATCAGAAGCATCCCCCATCCCTACAGCAGGGAACATTTCTCTGCAGCCATGAGATCACACAGCCCTGCTCCCCTGACAGCTGCCCCTGCTCGGGGTGTCATGCCTGTGCCAAGGCTGACACTGCTGACGCGGCTCGGATCCGAGGAGAGGAGCTGCATTCCTTGCACTCCTTCCCCCACAGCTGCTGCCCACCCAGCTTGGCCCCAGGGGCACCCAGCACTCCCTGTGCTCTGAAATGTGGGGGTCAGAACCCCAGCCATGGCACCCAAACCCCTTCTCCAGAGGGTCACAGCTGTTTGTGCTTCCAAAGCTCTGTTCCCATAGGAAGGCTCGTTGCAACGTGCTGGCAGCGGGAGGGTTTCTGACCTGGGTTAATTAACTGCCCTTGGGTGTCTCACTGATGAGAGTTTGAATTTCCTCATCAAGCTGTGGTCTGCAGTGACTCCAAACCACCTGCACCCAGGTCAGGGCTGTGTTTTGGGGGCCAAACACGCACGGAGGGGCAGGGCAGGTGCTCAGCCACACCAGTCTGGGACTTTTGGTGATGATTTGCTTGAGCAGCTCCCTGCTGCAATGGGACACAGAAAAATGCGGAAGGTACAGAAAATCACAAGATACCCAGTGTAGTGTAAGGCACCCACGGGACACAGTGCAGCTCAGGATGTAACCAGAAACCTCCAGACTCTCAGTGCAGCCAAATACCCAAACATGGGCAGTTTTGGGACAGGCAGTTCCCCTTGTAGGCTAGGGCCAAAATTTCACTTCCTCCAGCTGAGCAGCTCTACTTCTGCAAGGGCTGGAGCTTCCTGCAGACCTGGCTGAAGCCAGGCTATCACTGGGACAGGGATGCACATGCATGTGAGTGGAACTGTCATGGCCAGGTCACTGCCTTAGCTGATGAGGGGATGGCAGCAGGATGTGGCTGCTTCAGTCCCTTCTCCACAGAATCACCACCAAGGCTACCAGAGACACAGGTCCCCCAGAAACCCAGAATTATGACATGGATTTGGAGGTACTTTAAAGATCATCTCATTCATGGCAGGGACACCTTCCACCAGCCCAGGATGCTCCAAGTCCCATCCAGCCTGGCCTTGGAACTTCCAGGGATCCAGGGGCAGCCACAGCTGCTCTGGGCAGCCTTTGCCAGAGCCTCCCAAAATCTCTTTGTGCCGTGCACAGTGGCGCTCACTGAGGGCAAACAGCCCACGGAGCATCAGAGAACCGAGCAGGCAAACACAACCCCAAGGCCCTCGCTGGCTGTGCCGAGCTGGAACCGGGAGCTGGAACCAGGAGCTGGAACCGGGAGCTGGAACCGGGAGCTGGAACCAGGAGTGGCACCTCCTCTCGAGTGCTCTTGTGCTAATTGGGGCGATGCCTTTGGTAGCAAACAAGGGAATGCTCAAGAGAAGCGTTTCCTCATCCCCCTCGAGCTGTCCGGCAGCCCCCGGCTTCCTGCGAGGAAGTGCCCGGCGCAGGCAGGGACAAAGCTGGGCCAGGAACAGGGAACAATTCCCAGAAATGTGCCGGGGGGGAGGGACAGTGGTGAGGAGAGCGAGGGGAAAGAATGCAAGGGTGAGCTAAGGAGGTGGTGGTGTGCTCAGCAGAGCTCAGCCTGCTGCAGCTCATCCCTACAGAGCTGGTTTTGGCCGATGACCAAACGCTGAATAACCAAGGATTTTGGTGTGAGTTCACGGAGTTCAGCAGCCGTGGGGGAGCGGAGTGGGCTTGGCCGGAGCCTCGAGCTCCCATTTTGGGAGGTGTCAGACAAGTCCCACAGCTTTCAAAGGGCAGCACTCAAACACCCTGTTAGCATTTTCCATCAGCTGGGCTGAAAAAACTTCATTTCCTGTCCTTACAGACTTGGCTCTGCCAGGGAGAAGCCCAGGCTGCTATCAGGCATTCCCAAATTCTCCTGACAAAACTGAATAATCAGGACTGGTCTCTGACCTGCAAGCTCAGGTCCTAGACAGACAACTGGAAAAGCATACAGATTTCCAGGAGGAATTAGTGTAGCTATTGATGGGGTTTTTTTAATCTGAATTTTGGAAGTCTCCCCATTCCAGACCTCAGGCCATGCTCAGCTCCGAGCAGTTCTGCTCCACAGTCTCTTCGTGCAGCATCAACACCTGCCCCTAGCCAACATGCTTCCTGAGGGATCCCGGTGTGGAACAGACAATTCCCCTTCCCCATGTGCTCTGGGGAGATGGGATTCATTGCCCTGCTTCCCAGATGGAGAAGTTCAGGCAAAAGTAAATAGATGTCTGGTTTGAATTCATTTAATGAGCACTTGGCAGAGCCAAGGAGCTTCCAGGAGCCTTGGGATTGAACCTTTCTGCTCTGAGATGGTGGGGAGGGCTGGGAAGGTGGCAGAACCTCAGGTGACCTGGGAGCAGAGCTTTGAGCCCCATGAGGGCCTTCCCTGGGGTCCGAGAGGGGTCCTGGCTTTGCCCAGTGTTGATGCTCTGCTTGGCATCAAACCCTGCGCCACCGTTCTGAGACCCTGCGAGCAGGAATTGGGACACTCCTCAGGAACCCCTTGGGATTCCCTACAATGAGACCCTCAGGGTGCCAGGCCCCCTGACACCGGCGTGTTCCTCTGTGGCACAGAGTCACCTCAGTGCACACCAGCACCACACGTCACTTCCACAGGCAGCACAGAGTCACCTCAGCACACACCAGCACCAGATGTCATCTCTGTGACCACATCTCTGCAAGCCACAGATTCTTCCATATAAAGCCTCAGCAGCCGCTGCTGCGTGTTATTTATGGTCCCTCACACACACGTGGAGCCCAGGGGCCGCCTCAGGCCCAGCTGTGAGTTTTTCCCCCTATGAAACACAAACACAAGAGCTTCTTGTTCGGAACAGGCTCCGCGTGGCCCCTCCAGCCTCATCCCCCTCTTGGGCTCCCAGCACACCTGTGTTTGATCTGGAGCTACCTGGGTATCTATTGCCCGTTCCTGTGTTTCCCTCTGGCTAGAGCAGCCAGGAGGTTGATGTGAGCAAGCTCTGGAATGCCAGCAGGCAGCTCAGCACGACCTGGGCATTCAGTCCACTTTTTAGGCCATTTCTCTGTTATAACAAGCCCTGACCGCTCTGCCTGTGCCATGTCCATGGTTCAAACAGCTTTAAATCAAAATGTCCCTTCCTCTCTCCAGGTGCGACAGAGCCAGGTCAGGCAGCCAGGCATCCCACCACTGTCTGTCGGGAAATTACCTCCACTGAGGGGGGAAACCCAGGGAGACCAGGACTTTATCCCAAATTCCCTGAGTGGGAACAAGCCCCATGCCTGCTGTGGGCACCACTGTGCCCAGTGCAGCTCTGGAATGTCACAGGGGATAGGAAGAAGGAGAGCTCTGGCCTGGGGAGTTCTCCCTGGTGGATTTATGCAGACAAAAATCAGAGGGGGGGCGTGCAAGGACAGCCAGGTGCTGGCTCAGCCTGACAGTCACATCCGATTACCTCCAATGTCACCACCACGTTAAACCCCAAAGCCCAGAAGGGAGACGAGGGGCAGTGCAGGGGGCACGTGTTACAACAGGATGTCGATCCGGGGTGAAATTTCCCCGTTTTCCTCTCGGCACGGGGGAAAAAATACAAGAGATTGAGCTGTAAATGGCTCGGTTCCAGTTGGGAGAGAGGAGTTATTTCCAGTTAGAGAGTGAGCAAGGCAGCGTTGGGCTCAAGGACGGAGGACAGGCACAGAAGGCAGTCCGGCATTGCTGTCGCCGCGGAAGAAAGAGGTTTTTGAGGGCTTAACTCTCGCTAAGTGAATCCTTTCGTGTCCCCACGCTGGGAAAATGTCTCCCAGCAGAGCTGTCTGGGAGAATCGCTGCCAGAGCCGACCCCGACCCCGACCCCGGCCGGGTCCCGCCGGCGCCAGCCCGGGGAGAAGCGAAGCCCCCGAGGAATCTCCTCGGCCCGGCTGGCGCTGGAGGGGCGCTGGGAAGGGCCGGGGCTGCGCCTTTCATATGCAAAGGGAGGAAGGGGGGATGGGAAAGGAAACTGAAACCGATCCTACCTCCTTCTCCGAGATGTAAAGCTGATCTCCCTTCAGAACCACATAACGGTTTTTCCAGATTTCCCTAAAAATGCCTTTCCCGCAAAATTTCCGCACCCAGCCGACCTTCTCCGGCTGCACAGGTTGCTGGTTTCCATCCTGGTGCCCCTAACACAAAGCGAGAGGGAAGAAAATGGGAGAAAACGGGATTATTCTCGGTTTTGCACTCCTTTTCTCCCCCCTTCCCTCTTCGCCCAACTTTTGTCTCCCCCTCCCTCCGGCCCCTCTCTCCGCCGACGCCGGGACCGAGTCCTTCCCCGGGGTCACTCCGCGGGGATTTTTGTGCTGCAGACACGAAGCGACAGGAGCAGCAGCGGGAGGACGCTGCGAGGAGCGGGCAGGGTTCCCTGCGCGGTTATATAAGACAGGCCAGTGTCTCCATCGCCTCATCCAGCGGGCATTTACCCATGGAAAGGGGAGCAGGAGGGGGATGGGCGCGATTCAAACCAGCTGGGGTTTTTAAACTGCGGTGAAAATTGCATTTTGGAGCTTTTTATGAGCGATTAATGCAAGAGGTGAATTCTCTGGGTGGTTTTTATCAGAGGTGTCTCCGGAGGCAGCGATGGTCGGATCGCTGGGTGCAGCACACAACACGGCAAAAGAGCGACGGATTGATGGTGCCTCCGGATTTTATCGTTTCCTTGTGTTCCAAGATGAAAACTGCCTGCCTACATCACCCAGTGTGTGCGGCGGGTGCGGGAGGGGCGCTGGGCAGGGGCAGCAGCAGGGCCGGCCGCAGGGTTTGGGTCCCTCTGGGTCTGCTCGGGGGTCTGTGCGCTTTCTGCGGGGGGAGCAGAGCCGAGGCCAACAACCGGCCCCGCAGAGACGAGCCCCCCTCCCCAAAACATCCAGGAGCCTCCCTCACCCTCGCCTTGCCCCGGCCGAGAACCCATTCTCTACTCACCCTTTTTGCAGAATTATTTTTTTTCATCGTTCCTCGGTGCGCTCGCAGGCGATGTGCGGCGGGCGGGGGGCTCGCCGAGGGGCTCCCGGCGCGGGGGAACAGCCGGGGCCGCGCCCGCGATGCTGCCTTCGCCCCGCGTGGCTCACGGCCCTCTCCCGTTACACGGCGCCCAGCCCGGCGCTCTGAGCCATCGCCAGCGCCGCCGCCGCGTCCCCCCCCGCCGCCACCATCCCGCAGCTCGGGGGGCTGCGCCGGGCTGCGCCGGGCTCCCGAGCTCCATCTATAGCTGCGCGCCCGTGACGTCGGGGTTGGCGGCACGGGGCGAATCGCAGCCCACGAGGGTTTCTCGTCTTTGTCTCTGACTCACCGCGGACGCGGGGCCGTGGGGCAGCGGGCGCGGGGCGGGCGGTGCCTCGCCGGGTGTCCGCAGCGGGGCCCGGCCGCGTTCTCGGCGGTGTCGCGGGTCACCGGGAAACTTCCTAGGAGAGGGGAAAGCAGCCGGGTGGCACTTTGGGAGGGTTTTCTCCCCTGAAGGTGTTCGGAAGTGTGACCAAATCGCTCCGGAGAGAGGAGGTGGGAGATTTCCTGGGGAAGGGGTCGCTTCCAGCACGGAGGGTTTGACAGCTGGGATTCAGTTGGATTCCGAGCGTGGCTTCCAAAAGTGAGGAGAATCTCGGCTTCCTAAAGAATGCCCTTTTTTGGCTAATTTTGTCTCCTTCGCATCCTGCAAGTCCAGAACAGTCTGAGTGTGGGACTGAGGTCATGGATGGGATTTATGGATCAGAAATGGGTGAGGTAGAGGGAAAAGCAGAGAAGGGAGAAAATGGTTATGTCCAGAAACAGATCGATCCATCACCCATCAGTGGATCAGCTTTCCAATGACAGTGTCCATCCCATCACTGGACAACATCCCCCGACCCTGGTTTCAAATTATAGTTTCACCCCAGTACTCTGGAATTGACACATGCAGAGTCCTAGGGATGTTCTTGGATTATGGAATTTTTATGTGTGTGTTTGTATCCCGTTCTGAGCACTGGCATTTTTGCCATGGGCTGTGGATGCACTGGGTACCTGAGAATACCTGGGACAGAGACACAAGTCACCCTCGACACCAAATCCAGGGGTTGCCTTTTTGTTCTGTGCCTGTGCAGCTCTGAACTCCATGGGGCCCATGACCAGGATTTGCCATCTCCGTGCCTCAGTTTCCCTTTTTACCCCACTTGGCCAAGTCTTGGTCCAGGCAGGGCTGATGGCAGAGGCCCAGATGAGCCACGTTGGCTCAGAGCCCCCAGTTTATCCCCAGGACTCCACAGAAACTGCCAGTTTATTTAATGACATTCTGCCTCCCGCCCAGACTTGTCCTTCCTCACATCCTGTTTTTGGTGGCCAGGGCCTACAGAGCACCGGCTGATGGCCAATACCAGATGGCACAGTGCTGGTGGCAGTAGGACAGCTCTGCTGCCCTTTGGATCCAGGGCCCACGCTCTTCCCAAATGTCCTCTGGTGTCAGGGAAGCTGCCCTGAAACCACAGCAGGTAATGCACCTGCACACACCTCCCCATCCCTGGCAGCAGGAATTCAGCTGCAGTTGGAATCCTCAGGCTGTTCTGACAGTGCGACAGTGAGTCACACTGTGAAGGATGTGACCAATGATTCAGAGCTGGAAACATCAACAGTTTACATGGAAGGAAGGAGAGAGGAGGGAACCTGTCTCCCCTATCTGTACCAGAAACAGGCGGCTGCACTTCCAGCAGTGAGGCTGCTCACCAGTGGGACAGGTCTGTGCAGCTTCCCATCCCCGTGGGCAGAATGAAAAGCCTCTCCCAAGGTGTCTGTGTCTCTCCCTGTGCTCACACGGCCCCTTTGCTACCCTTGGCCTGATGCTGTAGCTGCTTCTTGTGCTGATCCATAATAAACAGTTGCCAAAATCGCCTCTTCTTGCAGAGCAGATCAGCAAACTCTTGGTTTATTTATGTATCTAACACCCCACAAACAGCATTTTGCCTCTGGATATCAAGTGTGAAGCTGCTGCCTGGAAGGTGAGCAGAGTTTAATTAGGACACAAGCTTTTCTGTGTCTCTGATGATGATTACAGCGTTGTGTCTGGGAAAGGGGCTGCTGGAGGAGAGGATGGGGCAGGGGGCTGCCCAGCATCCTCTGACAGCTCCCCTCGGTTCGGGTCTCAGGCTGTCAGAGACCTGAGTCACCTGTAGGGGGGAATTCACTTGCAGCTCTGCCTGAGCCACCCCAAAATTCACCAAAAATTCACTGTCCAGGAGTCCACCCAGTTCCACTCCAGGCTGTGGGCAGAGAACCACCCCCAGCACAGGTGATGTTCTCCCCTCCCTTCCCCAAAGAGCTGGCCAGGACCCCCAGGGCCAGGTCCCCTCCTCCCTGCAGGGCTTTGCTCTCTCCCACATCAACAAGACTTAGTCGTGATGCCAAGATAATTCCCAGGGATTTAGGAGCTCATTTCATTTGATCTGGCTTGTTAATTCCCAATCAAGTGCTGATTAGAGGCCAGGGGGCAGAGCTGGAAACGCACTTGCAGGTTCCTTGGTATGGTCCTGGAAGGGAGCAAAAGCTCCCACGGAGGCTCAGAATGTAACTGCACCTTGTGGCACTGAGAAAGGGAAAGTGGGAATCATCTAGCAGACAGATTCGGCCAAAGTGGGGGATTTAATGGGATTCAACATATACAGAGAAGAGAGCAAAGGGCTCCTGTGCCCACCAGCTGCACCCCCAGCACGGGGCAGCATCGCTGGGGTCCTCATGGGATTCATCCAGTGTGTCCCAGTAAAGAGCCAGGAGCTGCAGGGATTCCAGGGCTCTCCCAGGCTCTCCTCAGGTGACAATCCCAGTCCTGGAGCTGTTTGTGAGGCCACAATGAGGAGCTGCAGTGGGGGCACAGGCTTCCCGTTGGGCCAGTGCCAGCTCCAGCATTCGCTGCCATCCTGGGTGTGGAGGGGAAGCTCCGGCTGCAGGGCAGAAACATCCTGCTCTGCTCTGCTCTGCTCTGGGAAAGCTCTGAATGTGCAAAAAAGCACTCATTCCTTCAGGATTCACCGTCGGCTGCTGGACCTTGGTGGGACTTGGGAGCTGTCAGTGCTTCGACCGCGGAATCCTGCGGCTGTGACCTCCTCCAGGAAGCTGCCAGGAAAGGTTCAGGTCAGTGAACAAGGGCCAGAGATCTGCTCATGGCACCCTGATACTTGTCCGAGAGGTGTCTAAGGCCGGAGTGGCTGTGACTGTCCCCAGCACAAGCCTCAGGGCCACTGGCATCACACACCCACGGCTGGGAGCAGCTCCCAAGGCCAGGAATGCTCCCAGCCAGAAGGATGCTGGGGGACAGCTCCTCTGGCAATGAGACACCACGGCCATTCCCAGGCTGACTCATCCCTCAGTGTGCTGATCAGGTGATCTCAACAGCAATGCTTAAAAAACCCAAAAAGATAAAGAAATGCAAACCAAGATATGCCACAAATCCTACAGAAACGGGATTCCCCTAAACTGGGGCTGGAGCAGCTCTCCCTGCCCAGGTTGTGAATCCTGAGGGATGTGCAAAATAATAAAACCCTAAAATCTCCTGCAAAACCCTGCAGCAACATCCAGCTCTGAGTCCCATGGGACACAGCTGGGAGGGGGCACAGCCAGGACACTGCCCATGGCAGCTCCAGCACAGGCTCTGGCACCTGGCTTTGTGTTCCAGCCTGAGCTCTCCCTCCTCCAGGTTATTTTTAGGCACTAGAACCAGGCAGAACTGAGCTCTGGCAGGAAGTGACTGGTGTTTTTAGGGTCTCCTGGTTCTGTGCTCTCTGGAGCAGGTTGTTCCTATGTCCAGTGACACTTTGGGGTCCCTTGGCACGGCCTCTCTGAGCACATTCCCAGTCTGGAGTGACGGGAGGCAAGAGCCAAACTCCCACCTGCCCTCCAGGGATGAGGTGCCCCACAGCACAAATCTCCCCTTGCTGTTCCAAGGACCCTGCAGATCCTGCAGGAAAGGTGAGGACCCTGCACAGGAATCTGCAGGTACCTCCACAGCTGCCCCACCTGCCCAAGGCCTGGAGATGGAATTCCCAAGAGGAATGAACCTCGTGCAGTGAGGAGGGTCCCCAGGAGGATCCGGAGCCGCCACTGCGGCCGTAACTGGGTAACTGGGTCAGGCCCCACATCCTGGGATTAGTCCCAGCAGGTTTGTGCTCAACCTGCCCAGGATGAGTCAGCCCCAGCACCAGATGTTCCTGCCAACCCTTTTTATCCGATTATTGATCCTTTGTAACCCTTTCTCCTCCAAACCCTGCAGAATTGCTCTGGAATCCCCAGGAGCAGAGCGGATTCTCCATCCTTTGGGCCACCCCTCTGGGCCCACAGATGTTGGTCCCAGTTCCAGCAGGGAGCAAGAACAATGGAACCAGGATTAGGTGCTTACACGGCTGCTCAGCGCATTAACACCCAAATCCCCTTGTTTCTGGTGACATATCTGCCCTAATCCCGCAGGAATCAGCAAGGCCATGGATTACGTGAGGGCTTGGGACGCACTAAAACGTGGCTTTCCTCGTATCAGACACCTCATGATGTGCTGAGATATCCCTGATCCTAGGGCACTGTGCTGGAATCGTGGATAACAGTGGACAGAAGACAGGTTTGCTGTCCTTCCATCCTCAGGGAAACGCTACCCAAGGAAAAATGGATCATTTGGGACAGGGCTGTTTCAGAACAGGCCCTTTGCTGTCCTCCCCAGGCAGGACCTGGCCACATCCAGCCCTTCCAGAGCACCAGCCTTTTATTTTCCCTTTTTTTCCCCCCACTTCATTCTTTGAAATGCAAATTTGGATACAGAATCCCAGTTTTTCTGTAAATAATTCAGGGACTGCACAGCAGCAGAGCCCAAACCAGCCCGGGTGGCTCCCAGCAGCACCAATCCAAGTGAAGCCAATGATGGAGCTGCAGATCCTGAGCTTCAGCAGCAGTTCAGGATTTTCCCACCATCCCACACTGAGTACTGGGAATCTGGAGAGAATTCCTGCTCTCCTGCCTGGCCAGCACCAAACTCTGCTGATGGGAAGCAATTCCCACAGTGGCCTCAATTCTTACCTGTGCCCAAAGTGAGTAATTTGGATTCAGGAAAATTTATTTGTATTTATAAACCAGACATTTCCCACTGGGAATTCCATACTGACGGGGATCTTTTCCCACCTTCAGCAAAGCAGCTGCAGGTTCGTTCAGTGCTGAATTTCCATTTGCTACTCTGTCTTCCCAGTGTTATGAACTAGAAAAACTCTATGGAAAACTCTACTTGCCTGCCCTTGAACTCATGGAAATGCAAATTAAACCTCCAGCACCATGAGCAGAGCTGGGTCCGGAGTACTGACACCCATTTCCATGTGGGGATCCCGCAGGCATCCCGAATTCCTGTTGTGCCAGCCGTTTTACAGGCAGGCTCTGCAGAGAGGTGGGTTTTACCTCCTGGTGTTGTGGATGGTTGTCCCACCCAGGACGATGCGGACGCCAGGGTTGGAGCGGTTCAGGTTGAACACAGCCAGAGCCTCCTCGTAGGTGGCCCCTCCAATGAGGAACACGATAATGTCCTGAGGCCTGGGAAAAAGGCACAAGTCATGGAATGGTTTGGGTTGAAGGGACCTAAAAGCTCATCTCGTTCACGGCAGGGACACCTCCCACCAGACCAGGTGGATCCAAGCCCTGTCTGCCTGGCCTTGGACATTTTCTGGGATGGAGCAGCCACAAATATTGCACTGGGATCAGACAAAGCCAAGGATAAATCCTGCACCTTGGAGGCAGTGATCCATGATTCTGAGGGTGCCTCCTCCAGACCCTCCCTCATCCCTGTGATGTGCTGAGCTTGGAGCTGAAAACAACCCACTGAATCTGCCAAAACCTCTCCTCTCCTGAACTTTTCACCCACAGCCCTGAGCAGCCCCCAGCAGCACCACCCTGATCCCCATGGATCCACACGCCCATGTTTAATGCATGGTCTGCTGGGGCTGGGAAATCAGGATCAATTCCAGGGTCAGGCAAGGACACGGCGCTGCTTTGGAGCTCCCAGGCTCGGGGCAGCTCGTGCTCGTTTCTGGTCAGGAACTGTCAGGATTTGTGCCTCAGTTCACCTGAGGGGACATTTCCCAGCCAGCAGGGAAATGTGGGATGGTGTAGAGAAGCCAAGGAAGAGGAAAGGGGGAAAGGAGGGAAGCGCCTTCCTCCATCCCAACACAAACTCAGGTGTGCTGTGCACATCCTGCTTTCAAGTTCTCCTGTAACCACCCTCCCAATGCCTTGCAAGGGCCAACACCAGGGATTTCTTTCTTGGATCACTGCATGGACAGCCTGACCCAGACGTGGGCATCCCTGGTTGGGACACAGGCACAGAGGGAGCATGTTGGCCACTAGATTTCCACGGATCCACACAACTCTTCCTCCCTCCCCAAGGGGATGTGGGAAAGCAGGAAACACTGAGATGAGTGCAGTAGTTTTCCAATGTGATCTGTATCACCATTTACCACCCAAAATCTCCTCAGAGTCAGGGTTAGGTCTG
Organism: Thryothorus ludovicianus; assembly: GCA_013397245.1. Classification (NCBI taxonomy): domain Eukaryota; kingdom Metazoa; phylum Chordata; class Aves; order Passeriformes; family Certhiidae; genus Thryothorus; species Thryothorus ludovicianus. The sequence continues at coordinate 116,215 of VZTB01009527.1, read as the reverse complement.
CATGACCCTCCCCAGAAGGATCCCATTTCCATTGGGAATACTGGCTCAGGCAGGAGAGCTGCAGTTGGATATTTCTGACAGTCCCCAAACACCAGATGGCACAGCCAGCTCTGATGAGCGAGGGCTTCATCCTTCACCTGAGCCTCCCAATGGGAATGGCACATCCGAGCCAGCAAGGCAAGCCAGGATGAGACATATCCCACTCCTGGGAGCCTGCTCCAGGGAACATCCCTGGGGATACGAGAGCTCCACATCCAGGAGATTTCTGTGCCAAGCCCCAGTTCTGTTCATCATCTGTCCAAGCCTGGTGTGGGGACAGCACCGAGGACTCCAGGGATGTCCCAGTGCAGGCTCTGCCCCAAGGCCCCTCGTACCTGTCCCGGAGTGTGTTGGGGCCCAGGTAGGGATACTGGCTGTCCTTGAGCTTTCCCTTGATGAGCTGGTCCAGGGTTTCCTGGAGCAGGGGCTGGTGCTGGGTGTACACATTCTCAATGCCCTGCAGCCAGAGAGAAATTCTTTAGGAAGAGGCCCAGCAAGGAAGGACCATGAGCAGAGGCACAGCAGAGACTACCCCTGAATTTGGGATTGAGAAGCTCTCCAGCAACTCACTCCCGTTGTTCTCAGTGGAACCAAGCCCTGAAGCCACTGCCCTCTCTGTGAAACCCACAGCACTCCTGCCAGCCCTGCTCCTCCTCTGGGCTGCAGTTTTGGTTGAGTCTGTTCCCATTTCCCCAAGGCAGCTCGGTACCTTCAGGCCTTTGAGGAACTGCTTGGTGATGGCCACGGCATCCTTGGGGCTGAACAGGTCACTGCCTCGGACCCGCTTCCCTCCATACTCCACCACGGCCGACACCAACTGTGCAGGGAGAGGGCAGGAGCCCTGTCAGCCTGGGAACTCCTTCCAGGCACCTCGTGGAGGTGAGGAATGAGGACAAGGAGCCACGAAGGTGATCCCAATGGAACTGCATGCACATGGAGGTGAGGGGGCAGAGCAGCAGCACCCCCACACCCCCAGCCTGCCCCGACCCTCCTGCTTGAGGAGAGGCTTCATCTCCATCGCCTGCAGCAGCTCCTCCACACGAGCTGACATCATCCCGCTCCTCCACCTCCTTCCCAGCTGCTCCTGGCGCTGCCGCCTGTTCCCTCCCTGCCAGCTCCTCTCCATCCCCAGCCCCTCGCTGCAGCCACTGCCTGTGCTGCAGAAGCTGGGGAAAGTGGGGGAGGAAAAGAAGAGAGGAAGCACATCCCAGGCCCATGTACGTGCCACACTCCCCTCCCAGCAGGCTCTTGCCATTCCTTCTTTATTAAATCCTTCATAATATCACAGAATCACAGACTAGTCAGGAGTGGAAGGGACCTCTGGAGTCCAACCCGCAACATCCCGGATTTAGGAAATGGAAATCGAGTCACTTATTTAAAACACCTTTTAAAGCCACACCCACAGGTCCCAGCTGAGCTCAGAGCTCTGTGCACCAACACAGCCCTCGACTTATCCGGAGCAGGCAGATTTCACCCCAAAGAGTAGCGAGTCCCCCATCCTGCGGGACAGAGGGGCTGCCCCCCGTCCTGCCCCACCCGGGGTTACCTGGAGGTACCTGCCCCACCCCGGGGTGACCTGGCAGTACCTGCCCCACCCCGGGGTGACCTGGCAGTACCTGCCCCCCGTCCTGCCCCACCCGGGGTTACCTTGCGGTACCTGTCGCTGCCGCCGCGGCTGCGCAGCTCCTCCAGCAGCGCCGGGAGGCCGCTGCTGGCGTGGCGCTCGTAGCGCAGCGCGTAGAGCATCACCAGCCGCGCCGCGTCCAGCTCCGACACCCGCGGGCTCTGCAGCAGCCGCCGCACGCTCTGTGGGACACACGGCACCTCAGGGACCGGGGCCAGCCCCGCCTGCGCCTCTGTGGGACACACGGCACCTCAGGGACCGGGGCCAGCCCCGCCTGCGCCGCTGCCCACAGCCCGGGGCAAGAGCATTCACTGCCTTCGGTGGTGTCACTGTCTCCTCAGTCATTTATCAGCCACTCATCACTGTCACCAGACTGGTTTCACTGGTGTCGCTGCCCAGCAACAGCAGTGCCACAGGAGCCACACAAGTGAAGCCAGTTGTGGCATTAACGCCACAGCAAGGCTCCTCAGGTGTTCCACAGGTGGATTTACTGGAGTACAAGTTGTTTTGGGATCTTACTGTGGAGCTGGGAATTCACAACCCACCTCTGATGGGTCCTGAGCCCCTTGTGGTGCTGCAGGAGGAGGAAGCTGTGCACACGCATTTTCACACACCTCCAAGCTCTGCCTGGGTCTTTCCAGCTTGAGCAGAGCCACCCCACAGGTTCCACCACTAAACTGGCTCAAAAAAACCCCTCAGGCAATCCCTCCAACACCATTTCCCTTTTGGAAGGTGCAAGGCAGAGGCATCAAAGTCTCAGAAAACCTTTGGATGTGAGATGTGAAGGAAGCATGGAAAGCAATCCCAGCTACAGGGAAGAGCAGGGATCTGTTATCACTCCTGATCTGCTGCTGGATTCACCACTCTGGCTCAGGTGTTTGTTGGCACCTATTTGACTGATGCTGACTACTGACAAGAAGACAGCATAAAATCCTGGCTGTGAGGAGGATCAAGAGCAATTTCACCATTCCAAGTCAGGAATTCACCTGTGAGGGGAGGGCTGGAGTCCCAGGGAGGTTCCTGTGCTGGCAGTGCCAGGACAAGCGGGAAGCAGAGAACAGAACAGCCATTGTCCATGGGAGGAGCTGGGATTCCAACCCTCCATTCAGCTCCCAGGGCTCATGCACTGTGTCAGGGTTAATGAGAGCCCAGGGGAGGAAGAACCCAAATGTCCCGGAGTGAGGGGCCCAAGGCCACTAGAGATCCAACAATCCCTGAAGTGACATCAGGGCAGAACAATTCTGCCCTTATTCCAGGCTCTGGCTGCTGCTTCTTGTCCCGTGGCCTTGCCCCTCTCGCTGCTGTTGGGAGCAGCAGCAGGGACAGCCCAGGGCAGGGTGGCTGCAGGGACAAAGATCCCACTTACAGGGGTTTCCATTCACTTCCAAGCTGCTGCATATCTTCCAGTAGATGGAAATACAACAGGGCTCCTCAGGCACAGGGCTGGAAGGAAACTGAGGCAGCTTTTCTGCTGTAAAACTGCAGAAACACTGTTTGTGTAGAGCAGGACCAAGGTGACCCTAGGAACACCAGGATTCACCTGGCACCAGCTCTGTGCTATGCATATTCCATCAAAAATCACAGCGCAGGGAGGGAGCAGACTGGGAATGTTTGGCTTTTAAACTGCAACAACCTGAGCTGGAGACAATGATACAGCATGAGGACCTCAGAGGCAGCTTCCAGCAAACACATTTCTGGCTGCATTCCCAGTTCCATACTCAGCCATGTAAATCCTGCCAGACACCAGCTATGGAATCCCATCCCTGCACTCGCTGCTCCATAGGGAAGTATCAGCCCAGGGGATGGGAGCATTTTCCACCTCTGGGGACAGTCCAGTGTTATCCCCTCGGCCCCCACCTGGAGTTCAGAGTCACGCATGTGGGGAAGAAACTGATCTCAAACCTACAGGAGATGCTTTTCCTCATTTCCCAGTCCCTCTGCTTCCCCAGTGCCATGCAAGGGTCTGTTACATGTTGGGAATCCCCCTCTGCTACCAAAAATCAAGGAATCATTTCTCAGAAGTGCGTGGCTGTTCTGACCCTGCTCTGAGCCAGCCCCATCCCAAAGCTGCTGTTGAACACCAGCCCAAATCCATCACCACTGACTCTCCCAGACCCTGCTCCAGTCAGCACAAGGAGCTGTCACAGAGCCTCTCCAGCTTTTCCAGGCCTCTCTGCCAAAGAAATCTTTGGTCTAAGAGACCTTCCAGTGATTTTTCTTAAAAAAAAATAGGTAAAGACAATTCCATGGATTCTCCTGCCCAACAAACACATCAGCTCCTGCATGGCATCTGAGTTTATCCTGGTGCCTGCCAGAAGCTAACTGGCTGAATATAATGAAAGAATGTTGGATTGTGGGATGTAAGGATAGGATTTGCAAAGATGCTTCTCAAGCCAGTTATTAATGATGACTCATTCACATCTGAGCTGAGCACTGAGGAACGATTCCACATCCAGCCCCTCCCCACAAGGTATCCACACACAGAGCTCCCACTGCCTCCCAGCATCAAATCCCCACTCCCAAGGGAGTGATGGGATGAAACCCCCCGATCCAGAGCCAGGATGGGTACCTGGAGAGCACTGGAATGGTCACTCTGGCAGGCCAGCTCCTGCTCCACCTCTGACACCTCCAGCAGGTTCCGCTCCGCCACGAGCCGGGACAGTTCCCCCACCACTGTCACGTGCTTGGACACTGTGCCCGACATCTTCTTGAACTGGGGGTAGTTCTCCACAAAGGCCTGTGATGGGAAACTGAGGCAGTGTGTGCTTCCAGGGAAAAGCAGGAGATAGAAGTTGGGCGCAGCCAGCCATAAACTGTACAAATTCCCAGCAATCCAAGCCCTGTGCAGGTGTGCAGAGGATCAGACACCTTGATCCCAGGAGCCCACCAAGGACATTTCTGGGAGGGATGTACTTTTTATTTACTCCTAACATTAAAGGACGGGGCATGCTGCTGGGATGGGCTTTGTTCATACCTTCATATCTGCAATGGACTCCAGCTTCTGCTGCTCCTTTGGCTTCCTCCTCTGGAAATCCTCCATCAGGTTCTTGATGTTGGTGCCAATCTCAGCAAAGTTCAGGTACATGTTCTGTGTGGAACAAGACAGGAAGCAGAGAGAAACTCACTTGAGAGAGTCTTGACCAAGGAAGAGCCTTGAGCATCTGGGAGAAAGTGGCAACATCCCCCAAAACCTGCAGCAGGGTTTGAAACCAAACCACAAACAGGACAGATGTCACGTCAGTTGTCACTGGTGCCGCACACTGACGGTCACAAATGGCCATCCCCACCCTCAAAGCTATCAGGAAGCTCCTTCCCTGTGGCAAACCCCCAGATTTGGGTGCTGGTGAAGGCCCCCCGGGACACCTACGTTGGCGTAGAACTCGTCGTTCTCAGCTGACAGGACGACCTCCCGCAGGTCCTTGCTGATCCCCGGCACCCGGGACAGGTCGATGCGGTTGTTGTTGATGCCCAGCAGCTCGTGGACCATGGCCTGGTACGTCCACTGCCAGGGGACAGGGGAAGGCAAAGGGATGACCTTGGTGAGACACAGCACTGGGAAATCAATGGACTTCAGCTGAACCCAGCCAGAGCTGCTCCTGCTACCCCGGAACACACAGCAGAGTCCAGGAGTGTGTCCCTCAAACCAGGCAGGACATTCCAATGAAAATGAACATCACTGATAAATAATCAGACGGGGAAACAATGCAGAGGGAAACCACTCCCCTCCAGGGCCATTCCAGAATCACAGTATCATGGGATGGTTTGGGTTGGAAGGGACATTGAACCCATCCTATTCATGGCAGGGACACCTCCCACCTGATCAGGAATCCCTGCGAGTACCTTCAAAAGAGACTGAAGAGGGATGGGCTTTAACGTTCTGTTGGCCACTAAACCCCCCAACTTTCTGCCCAGCCAGGGAGAGGTCTCACAGTTCCACTGCAGAATTCCCTACGTGCTCCACTGGCAGGAGCATTTCTGCACATCAAGAGTTTCTATTTTTATCCTGAGAAGTCTAATAATAACCCAGAGAGAACAGTGACAGCTGATCAGAGCCCGGCCGTGCCCAACACTCCATTTACATCCCTGGGAATCTCTTTGGAATAGGAAATCCTGAAACAGCAGATAACGCCCTATACTGAGCACAGTCCCCAACACCACAAACCAGGTGTGAGCTGGGCTGTGACAGCCACACCCCTCTGTGACACAGATGTCACCTCCAGCTCCTGCAGAACTGGTGTTACAGCAGCTCAGGATCTGCTGACCCCACCCAGGTGCAGCTCCTAATCCCCAGGTTCCAAGGGAACCCCACAGAAATGAAGGGAGACCAACAGATCCTGTCAGGATCTGCAGCACAGCATGTAACAAATAAATCCAGCAGCTCCCAGCAAATCCAGCAGCCATCGATAACAGTGGGAGACTCAGCAGGGCAAGGTCACTCCACAGCCATGTGTTGCCCACAGCCCGACAAACAACCCTTGGGAAAGGCCCTGCAAAGCACTGGGGCTCCAGAAGTGCTGGTGGCCCCATTTTCCAAGGTGCTGGGTCCATCTGCCACTGAAGAGAGCACAAACAACCCCCATTCAGCTCTGGAAAACCTAGCCAGGGGATAAAAGAGGGATTTTGCAGGGACTGGCGGGGGGAAGCAACACTTTTCTCTCCTACATCCAAGCCATGACCTACCAGGAATGGAACTCCTGCTGCTGTAGGACTCCCTCCCCTGCCCGAGCCTGGCACACCTGGGTGTGACTCACCTGGTTCAGGAGTGGGGTGATGGCATCGTCCGACCGGTCCAGGATGAGGAGCAGGGGAGGGACCTCGGTGCGCCGGAAATCAAACAGCTCGTACTCCTTCGTGATCACTTGCTGTGGAGAAATGGGAAAAATCCATTTCTGGAACACCTGGAAAAGGCTCCCTCTCAGTGTGGACCTAGGCACAGAGAGAAGGGAGGGTGAAACCCCAACTGTGCTGCTTTGTCTGCACTGTCAGGGAGGACTGAAGGCCCCAGGGAACTGGGACACTGCTCCCAGGAATGCTGGACTCCAGCTGCTGTTCTGGGAGCAGAGCAGGGCTTCGAAGGAAATGATGGAATTTACAGGAATTGGCTGAAAACAGGTGTTTGCCCCCACTGGATCCACATGTAAACAAACTAACCAAGACTGAATTCATCCCAAAGGGATGTGCTGTGGGTTCCTCTCACCTTCACACACTCGGCCAAGCGCTTTGCTGGCTCTGAGGAGAGCTGGTACCGGATCATGGGGCACTTCTTCAGGGACAGGAGCAGAGCAGTGAGCCCCTGGGTTGTCCTGGTGAGCTGAGCCGGGTCCCAGCTGCGGCCCTGGAAGGAAAAGCTGCACCTCATGTGGATGCACTGATCCCAAACTCTCCCACATCCTTGTTTCTAAGTCCTGAAGTCTCACAGGAAAGCAGAACTGCACGGGAGCAGCAGTACCCAGGGGCTGAGTCCAAACCCCCCGGTGTTCCTCTCCTTGCCAAGGCCCATTCCCCTCGCATGGCCCCTCTGGCAGCCCCCATGGCCCTGGTTTATGAGGGCCACCATCACCCAGTGCAAGGACAACTCGCCGTGTTCCTACCCGGCAGCAGCCCAGCAGGTTGAGGGAGAAGACGTGTGGGTTCACCGCAATGTAGTCGCCGTAGAACTCCTGAGGAGGGGAGCAGGACAGTCCTGTGTCTCTAACCCTGACCCAGACAGAGCCATGTGCCAGCACTGGCCACCCAGCCCCAACCACCCCCAGGACACACTGGACCATCCTTCCTTCAATGCCCATAGCCCCACTGACAACTCCCCTCCCATCTGCACTGCTCCAGTGCCCAGCTCCTCATCAGCACCATAAATACTGACTTTGGAAAAGCCATTTCAGACCATCGAGTCCAACCATCCCTCCAGCACTGCCAAGGCTGCCACTAACCCATGTCTCCAAGTGCCACATCCACATGGATTTGAACTTGGCAGCACCTTGTGAGACACCAAGAACAGCAGCAGCTGTGAGAGCACAAGGGCACAGAGAAATGGGACCTTTTCTGTCTTTTACTTCTTCATCCCACATTTGTGTCCATCCCTCCTGCCACCCAAGCCTGTCATGTGCCAGTTGGGAGCAACAGCCCTCCTGCTCCCAGTGTGTGGCAGCCTGCACCTTCCCTTTGCTTCTGCGTTTGGATCTACCCAAAACATCCAAACTTCACCTGGACTTCAGCCACGACCTCCTGCTCATCAGCCTCAGCCAAGGCCTTCACGTCGCTCTTGCTGATGACGTTACTGAAATCTGGGAAGAAACAGGGAAAGCACAGTGGGGCTCCCTGCAGAACCTGTGGGATAGCACAGTCTGATCCTGTCTGGAGCAGGAGCAGATCCCACAGGGACCCTCTAACCCTGCAGGTGTTGGAATCTTGAGCCACGTCCCACGGATGCTCTGAACTCACTCCCTGCCCATCTCCCCAGCGCCTGGTCCCACTTCATCCTGCAGAGCCACAATGACATCTAGAGGCCACTTCACCCAGTTCCTGGGATCCTGCTGACTAATTCCTAGCCTGGAAGACTGGACTTCCACCCCAAACGAGCTGGAGTCATTCTGCCTCATTCCCAGACTCATGGAACATTCAGGAGCAGGACACCTGGGTAGCCCCTGCCTGATACACCTGGCACAGAAAGGTGCCGTGTGATCCACGCTGAGTTGTGGAGCCTGTCCCATCCACACTGGGAACCTGTTCCAGATTTATGGACCTCCAGGAGCCCTGGAACCCTTCATACTCACAGATGAAGTAGACGCTGTACTTGGGCCTTCGCAGCTCCTGCACCAGGAGCTCCACGTTCTCCTGGATGGAAACAGCACCAGGGAGAGCAGAATTAAGGAATACAGAATCATGGAATCGTTACAGTTGGAAAAGCCTCTGAGACCTTGGTGTCCAGCCATTCCCCAGCACTGCCAAGTCCACCACGGACCCCTATCCCCAGCTGCCACATCTACACGGATTTGAACCATTTCAGGGACGGTGGCTATATCACTGCCCTGTGCCAGGGCTGAATAATCCTTTCCATGAAGGAATTTTCCTGCATATCCCACCTAAACCTCCGCAGCACGACTGGAGGCCGTTTCCTCTCCCTCCGGCCCGTACCTTGGTGGGCCGCAGGAAGCAGATGGCCTTGAGGTGCTTCATGGGCTCCCTGTTGGGCGAGTCGAGGCGCTCGAAGAGATAAACCTCGCGCTGCAGGATCTCGGACTGGGTGTACACCACGCTCACGGCGCCGGTCTGAGGGCGGCAGGGGGGCAGCGCCCGTCACGGCGGCCCTGGGCCTGGCCCCGGCCCCGCCGCCCTCCGCGCTCCCGGCCCCGCCGCTCACCGTCTCCCGGTCCATCAGCAGCACCTTCATGCCGGGGCCGCTGTCCTCGATCATCTTGGACACGTACTGCCGGACCGCCAGCACCGCGTTCATCTTGGCGGGGATGCTCCTCTACCGGGCTGTCCCTGACCCGCTTCGGCCCCGCTCGGCCCCGCTTCACTCCGCTTCGGCCCCGCTCGGCTCCGCTCCGGCTCCTCTCGGTTTCTATTCGGCCCCGCTCGGCTCCGCTCCGGCTCCGCTCGGTTTCTATTCGGCCCCNCGGCTCCGTTCGTCACCGCTCGGCCCCGCCGCCTGCTGGGAGCTGTAGTCCGGCAGCGGGAGCGGCCTCAGCCGCGCTCCCGGGATCCCGCAGCCCCGGCTCGTCCTTCCCCTCCCGGGGGATCCGAGACGTGGAAATGGTTCGGGAGGGCGGAGCAGTTTGAGACTGAACCCAGCCAGACTCACCCCAGACACAGTTAAACCCACCCAAACCTACCTTAAAACAACACAAACCCGCCCCAACTCACACTAGGTCTACCCTTAAACAAACCAAACTCACCCGAACCCGCCTAAATCCACCCCAAACACACAGAAACCCCCTCCAATTCTGCCCAAACACACTCCAAACCACCCCAAACATCCCCAGATCCTCCCAGATCCAACCCAGGCCCCCAACAATGCTGGGCACACCCGAGGGTCTTCTGGGGTCCCCGAGCACAAAGGACGTGGCTCGGGGGGTGAAGCTGCTCCCGGGAGCTCGGGGTGGGCGACGCTGCCCGGCCCCGCTAATCCCGGCAGCAGGACACCGGGATTAGGAGCTATTCCCGGCGGGACGGAGCTGACCCGGGGCCAGGCACTCCCCCGCTGCCAAAGTCCTTTTTATAGCGGGGGATAACAATTCATTAATGATTATATCCTGCCTTTCAGTTCCAATTAAGCGGCTCCCCACTTCCTCTCAGGGTGATGGACACCTTTGTCATCTTTAATCCTTCAATTTCCTGCCGAGATTTTACTTTTCACTTCCAAACACTTTGAGTCTTCTTTCCTGCAGGCTGAGGAGTTTTGCACATGTATGGATCTGCATACAAACCCCAAAGATTTGAATGGTTGAAATAGGGATTTATCTAGAAAAATACAACTCCAATATTTTCTTTCATATAAAAAAAAATGGGATTTAATTGCATCTGATTGTTTTCTGGCCTTATTGTTAAACGATTCAGTGTCTGTAAAGTGCTGGTTTAGTTATAGTCCAGTTTCCTTGGAAATGCTTTTGGATTTTATTTGTAAACTAACGAAACCCAGGGTTTCATCTCTTTAAACCCATGTTTGTCTTTTTCCGTAGGGAAAACAAACGTTCTTGTGCCATTTTAATTAATTGAATCACAAACCAAATTTCTGAGGCTTCTTGGTGCGATGTTTATCCCTGTTTTGCAGGTAAAACATTCTAAACAACTTTTATTCTGCAGAAATTTTACACCTTTCATTCCCCACAGGCCGATTGGTGAGGTAGGAGAACAGTTCTGTGTCCTGGGAGTTGGAATCATGGAAGTGTTTAGGCTGGAAAAGACCTCTGCATTTGCCATAATTTTTAATTCCTTCCTTAAGAAATTATTCAGATAAAATTTCTGTAAATAACCCTGATTTAACCTCACCAATAACTGCCCTGGGCCTGTCACTGCTGGCTGGGCACGAGGACGGATGTTGGTCCCTAAATTGGGGCAATAGGATTGTCCAGGATTATGGCACTGCTATTTTAAGGGATCGAATTTGTGTCGATTATTTCAAAAGCAAAGTGTGGACAAACAGTGCAGCCAGCAGGGACAGACCCTGGGCCCGTCCTTTCTGTGCTGGACATTTCCCTGCCCGGACACACAAACAATGGCTTTGTGCAGGACACAAACAAGGGCAGGTTCCTGGCAGGACACAAAGAAGGGATTCAGCGTGGGGATCAGCTGAGCTGTGTGCATGACGTGGCCTGTTTGCCACCAGCCCAGCAGCCCCTGGCCCACGCTGGCCACTGCTCCAGCCCAGGGCCCAGCCCACCTGTGTTTTCCTAAGGGAAAACCTGGAGGTTTTCTCCAGGAAGGAAGAGGAAGGCTGAGTGGGAGATGGGCCAGGGGGCAAATAGGCAAATACACCAGCAATGGCTCCATGGGAGCTGTGCCAGCACCTCCCAGCACTTCCCGGCACATCCTGACACGGTGGCATCACCAGCCCCTGCTCTGGCCACCAGACCCAGAGGTCTGGAACAGCCCTGGGACACAGAGTGTGCTCCCGTGGGCACCCACAGCAGCACGGGGAACAGTGGGATCTGGGCACAGGGAATGGTGGGATCTGGGCATGGGAACAGTGGGATCTGGGCACAGGGAATGGTGGGACCTGGGCATGGGAACGGTGGGACCTGGGCATGGGAACAGTGGGATCTGGGCATGGGAACGGTGGGATCTGGGCATGGGGAATGCTGGGCTCTGGACACAGGGAATGCCGGGCTCTGGGCACAGGGAATGCCAGGCCCTGGACATGGGGAATGCCAGGCTCTGGGCACGGGGAATGCCGGGCTCTGGGCATGGGGAATACTGGGCTCTGGACACAGGGAATGCCGGGCTCTGGGCACAGGGAATGCCAGGCCCTGGACACGGGGAACAGTGGGATCTGGGCACGGGGAATGTCGGGCTGTGGGCACGGGGAATGTTGGGCTCTGGGCATGGGGACAGGCCATCCCCCCAGCCCTGCAGCTGCTGTCCCACTCAGCATTGTTCCCATGCCATGGGTGAGGAACAAAAAGCTTTCCATGACAGGGAAAGCGATTCCCAGTGGGAATCCGGCTCAGGGAGCGGGTGCTGACCCCTCACGATCAGGGGTCAGCATTTCAGTCCCACTCTGGGGGAGTGGCCGCACAATGGCCAGCCCCATGCTGGGGACACAGACCCCAGGGAAGGGGGAACCACTCAAGGTCTCAGGCCCCACAGCAGAAGGGATTGTCCAACCCTTCAATGGGGTCTCAGGCCCCATCAAAGGCGTTACCGGCCCCACACCGGGGTCAGGGCCCCACACCGGGGTCAGGGCCCCACAC
>VZTB01009527.1:88229-103542 GCA_013397245.1 Thryothorus ludovicianus | reverse complement strand
TCCAGGCTGGCGGCGCTCCCGGGGTCCCTTACCGAGCGGGGCAGAGCCGTGAGCGGCTGCCGGGGCCGGGCTCGAGTCCGTCGGTAGCGAAATACGAGCTCAGAAACAACGCCGGAGTTTGCAGTGTCGATCCACGAGGAAAGGGGATTCCTCATCTGGCTGATTCCCGGCTGCCTCGCCGGTCTCCGTGTTCCCGATGCGGGCGAGGAGCAGCTCCCAGCCCCAGCCCCGGACGATCCCCAGCTCCAGGGAAACTGTTCCGAGGCCTTGGCAGTCACTCACGGTAGCGGGACGGAGTCTCCCGGGAGCTGGGTTGAATCCCAGTGCCCCGGGAATGCTGCGGGGCCCCTCGGCTTTCCTGTCAGTGAAATGGGTACTCGGGGTGGCCCCGGGGCGGGAGCCGGGACCGGGGATCTATCTCCGGGTTCTTGTTGGAGCTGGAAAGTCCAAACTTCCAGCCGGGATTCCTCGCTCTGAATCGCTGACACCGCTGGGTTTTATCTTCCTGACCCGGCAGATGTCCATGCTGAGTCGTTTTTTGGGGAAATGGTGTGTTTAAACTGCTTAGGGATGGTTTTGTGCTAAAGAAACTTCTGGAGTGGAGATGGTGTGGCCACTTGTGGGTGCAGTGTTGGATGTGTGTGTCAGGATACACAGCTGGATCCAGGCATCCCCCGTGCTTGTTTCAGGTGTGAGACCCTTGTCAGCCCCTCCTTAAAATTCAGGACTCTGCTCTTTCTGGTGCCTTAGTATTGGTTGGTTTGATTTTCTGTTGGAATTTGTTTAATTTTCTGCTGGTGTGTGTGGTGCATCCGTGCCACTCGGTGCCGGGATGTCTCTGCTCTCCGTGGGGGAGTGCTGGGAGATGCTCTGGCCCTCGATTAGCACTTCAGCTCTCACAGTCCTGAGTTACACCCTAAGCTCATCCCTGCAAATGATTGAAAACGGCTTTTCCCTGCAGGAGGGGCACTGGGTTGAAATATTCTGGGGAGAAAACGCATGGAATTGGTGATGGAGCTGCCGTGCCCTCGATTGCAGAAGGGACACTTGGAGCATCCCCATGGGATACAGGCAAGGACAGCATGTGCCAGGCCCAGCTCTTGCAGAGAACCAGGATCAGGCTGGAAATAGTCACGGCCTGGTTTAAGGAGAACTTGGCTCAAAGGGAATTTCTTTGGTGCAGACACTGAGAGAACTGAGTTTGTTGTCAGTGTTTCATTAGAGAATCCTGTAAGAGGAATTGATAACCAGGAGGGATGATGATGGTGGGACAGAGCCTGGGTTTAATGGAGCTGCTGTGTTTGTGTTGGAGACTTACTCAGCTTTTCTCTGTCTTGGAGGTGTCAGTCTGGTGGGTTCTTCAGCCCAAGGTTCAGGAAGAGGTATTGGGAGGAGCCCAGCTGTGTCTGGAGTGCTGGGAAGCAGCTGGAGCTCTGGAAAAAAAAACAGGATAAAGCTGTTAATTGAAGCACTGAAGCTTTACAAAAATGTGATGATTTCCATTACTGTTGCTTCCCTCCCTCTCCAACTCCTGAGACACAGCGTGGGTTTAGGAACCCCTTTTCCCTGCTGGAAAAGCTCGTTTGTGGGGATTATGTGCTGTCCTTTGGGATTGTGCTAAAACTCTGCCAGAGGTTCCAGAGCCTGCTGTTCCCAGAATGGCAAATCTTGGAGAGCTGTTCCTACCAAGCATGAGGGGCAGCCACAGAGCCACATCCAGAACCGCCACAGCTGTCTGTGCCATCTGTTCCCAAACATCCCTGTCCTTCCCTCTGGGCTGGCTTCCTTCTGCACTCACAGCACCCCTCCTTTGGGCTGAGGGGCTGCTGAGCTTGGAGCGTGTCCTGCACCACCAGTTTTATCAGGAATAACTGTTTCTTGTTGATGCTGGTGCTGATGAGCCGGGTTGGTTCAGGGTCTGTGTCCCGTGCAGAATTTCAGGACGGAGCTTAGTGCCCCGGCACAGGTGTCAGGTCAGGACAGGTGCGCTAATCCCGGCCGTCCTGGCGGCGTTAGGTAACCTGCTGGGCCAGGCTGGCAGTGTGGGATGGGGTGGAGGCAGCTCCCACTGTTCTGGGGAGCAGGAGAAAGCCAGAAACCTCCTTCAGGAGCATCATGCTCGCTCAGAGCCCGTGGAGGAGCTCGTTTTTCTCATTGTTACTCCGATAAGGCTCAGGTTGGAGCTGTTCCCGTGTCCCACCTGCAGGTCCCTGCGTGGCCTTTCCCCTCAGGATCCCCTGCTTAGCCCTGAGTGCTGCCAAATTCCAGAGTTTTGGAGACTTCGGGGTTTAGGAGTTTGATATGTGCTGGTTTGCCACTCTGCTGCAGCTCCCTGATGGTGGGAGCAAAAACATCCATGTGGGTCTGTCAGGATTAAATTTCCCATGGATTTGAGCACCTCCTGCCTCACCTGCAGCTCCCTCAGGGTCTGGCCTGGGGTTCTCTGTGTCCCTGTGGGGACGGGATGTGGTGGAGGGCTGAGCTGGGAGCAGAGCCCTGGGAGTGGAGTCCTGGCTCCCAGCTTGGTTCCTGCCCTCAGCAAAACATCACGTGGCAGATCCGGGGGAGAGACGTCAGAGTTTGCTGCTCCTAAAATATTTCTGGAAATATCTTTATAAACACACTGCAGCCACTGGTCGTGGCCAACCTTGGGTCAGGATTTGGCCCTAACAAAGAGAATTATTTCCTGTTTCTGCAGCTCCTTCAGCACGATTTAAATCTAACAAAATAAGGGAATTAAAGCCCGATAAATTTCGATCTGGAACTTTGAATGGGTTCCTTTTTGCTTCTTCACAGTTGGTTCTGGTGAACTGCTTCAGTTCAGTGTTCCCAATGGTTTATTTCCCCCCGGGATGGAGCCGAGAGACATTGAGCTCTTGGACCTTGTGTCCTCTTGGGTTCCTGCCTTGGTTTCCTGACCCCTCTGATGATGTTGGGGCAGGGAACGCAGTCCTGCCTGCGGAAGGCCGGGATGCTCTGGGTGCTCCTGGTGGGTCCCTTCCCAAACCTGGCACGTGACCGTTGGAGTTGCCCTGGGTGAGGCTGTAGGCAGCAATAGAGAGGAGGCTTTGGGGGGTTTTATGCCTTTCCCCTTATTTTGGATGGACATAGGATGTTAAAGGTCTGAATACCCATTAGGAAGGATTTGCCAGGTTTGACTAAACCCAGCTTTGCCCCATTCCCAAAGGCGGAGCTGGGCAGATTCCTGCTGCCTGGAAGGCTGAGGGTTGGTGTCAGTGTTGGGTGGATCTGTTGGCACCCTGGGATGGGGCTTTCACTCGGTTCCCACGGGCGTGTGACCATGGAATGCTGTTTGCATGGAGCTCCAGCTCCTTCTGGGCTGAGCTCCCCACTTCTGTCAGGAGGATTGCTGTGCTCAGGCCCCGTGGAAGTGTGGGGGGATATTTGTTAAGCATTTTCTGAAAATCCTGCTGGTGTGTCCTGCAAAGAGCTCTTGGGATCATGGGACCACAGGAACAACTGAGCCTAGTCCTAGAAACATTTTCCGTGTATTTCTGGTTGGAATGTGCCAGGAGCACTCACTCTGGATTACATCCCCGTGGGCTCCCGGAGGCTTTGGGGTGTGCTCAGCGCCTGCTCCATTGCTGGGGATGGATTTGCAGTTGTGGATCTCCTGGGGCTTGGATTTCCTACCTGGGCTCATATTTCCGACCTGTTCTGGAAGGAGGGAAGAGGAGAGAGCATTTCCCTGCCATGGGGAAGGGAAATAATCAATAACTCTGGGGTGAGGACATTTCTCTGTCCGATCCCTCGGCAAATCTCCAACAATCCCTCGCTGCCTCGTTGGACCCAGAGTTTTCCATCTGTGTTTTCCCTGGCATTTTTGTGCAGGCGGGAGTTCGGAATGCCGTGGACGAGGGGGTGGGATGTGCTGCTTGTTCCCTCCCCAAACCTCCGCTGTGTGTGCTGAGTTTTCATTTCCATTGGAATTCCACACCCACCTGAAGGAAGTTTTACCCATTATCGCAGCCGGTTCCATCCTGGAGCTGCTCCTTGTTCCTGCAGCTCTTGCCAGGGATTAGAGGATCCAAACGTGTGGCTCCTAATTAGGGATGTTCCCTAAATTGGTGGAGTAAGAGCAGGAATCTCTGCCAAATCCTGCTCCCAGAATGCGCTGGGCTTTGGCATCACTTCTTCCGACGCAGCTCCCGGCTTGCGCCGGCAGTGAAGGAATTGGGAATTTTCCTGGGAGGAGGAATTTTCCTGGGAGCTGGTTGTGAGAGTGGGAATGGTGTTTCTCCAGCAAAGCCAAGAAATTCCAAGTTAAAGGCTGGGTGTAAGGGTTGCTAGCGGGGAGTTCTGCTGTTGGGGAATTTCACCCCCCTTTAAGGATAGTCTTGGAAAAAGACATTTCAAGGCACCAGGGGTTTTGCACATCTTTAGGGATAATCCTGAAAAAGAGACTTTAATTCCCAGGCACCAGGAAAACAACCAGGTTTGTTCATACACACAATCCTGAAATTTGCTCTTGTACCCAATACACCAGCACCTCCCTCTCCCAGCCTTCCCAGATTTGGCCCTTCCAGATTTTCAGCTCAGCACAAATTCTTTTCCTGTTCCCTTTTATTTGTTGATGGCAGAATTTTTATCCCAGCCTTTAACTGCAAAGCACCAAGTTCCATGAAGTACTTTGCTGCTCCGGACTCCCACGGATGAGGCTGCTCTTCCTTTCCCTCTCTGCCCTGAGGAATGCGGAAAATCAGGATTTGAAGGCATGGCAGGAGCACACGCCTTCTGCAGGCTCTGAACTCAACAAAATCCAGATTTATGGAATAGATCTGTGGTTTTGTTCCCCTCTGGGAAGGAGCTCTGGAGTTGAAGGAAGGGGCTCTGGAGTGGAAAGGAGCTCTGTCTGGACATTGATTTTGTCTGCCAGAGCAATTGGGGTTATTTAGTTTGGTTTGGTTTGATTTTTTTGTCTGAAAGGAGCTTTTTAAAATGTATTTTCCTTAGGACATGTCTCTTAATTCTAGCATTTTGTCCTTACTTCCCTTTCCCTGCCTCACAGCTGAGATGCTTGGAGTGGGATGGGGCAGGGATTTGCTCCCTGTAAATGTACAAGAGAAACTTTCTGCTTTCTCATTTCTCCCAAATATTCATTTCTTATAACATTGATTCCTGAGTCCTTATTCCTAATTTGGAAAGAAAAGCTCTACCACCTTTGAGATGAGAATTGAGTTCAGTTGATGAATTTCCCAAGGAAGTGCCCGTTGTTGGTTACAGCAAAGAGGGTGTTGTTTCCCAGTTCCCGAGGAATGGAGCGGCTGTCCCAGAGCACAGTTAATTTTAGGGGGAGGTTTCTCCCTCAGCTCATTCCTGCTGGGGATGTGCAATCCACGCGTGCTCCTGGTGTCATTCCCAGATTGATGCCGAGGAGCCGATCCGGTGCCGCTGACCCCGCCTGGCCTTGGCTATGGACATCGTCCTGTCGGATTTTGTTCGCTCAACGGGGGCAGAGCCGGGGCTGGCCAGAGACCTTCTTGAAGGTATGGAAAACTGGGAATAATGAGGGAAGCACCCGGGGTGGCTGATGGGGAGCCGGGAGGAAAAAGCATTGGAAGATTGTGAGGGAGCTGGGGGCTGGAATAGTTTCCAGCACCAGCGTTTGGGAGGTGCCTCGGTTCCCGTGCTGGCTGAGGGTGACCGGCGCTGCACCCCTTGCCACGCAGGCAAGAACTGGGACCTGAGTGCAGCCCTGAGTGACTTCGAGCAGCTCCGCCAGGTGCACGCGGGGAACCTCCCGCACTCCTTCAATGAAGGCCGCGGGGCCCGGCCCCCCGAGCGGGAGGCGGCGCGGCCGGGGCGGCCCCCGCTGCAGCGCCAGGATGACGTGGTGCAAGGTCAGTGTCCTTGGGCCAGGGGGGTCTGTCCTCGGGCCAGGGGCTCTGTCCAGCCCGTGCCGAGCGATCCGGCTGCTCGCTGCCAGGACCGTGGCACTTCGGTGGTGGCTGCTCTGGGCTCTGCTGCTCCCGCCCCACTTGGCTGTTTGCTTTTCCTGCTTCCCCCCAGAGAAGCGCCTGTCCCGAGGCATCTCCCATGCCAGCTCCACCATCGTGTCCCTGGCCCGTTCCCATGTCTCCAGCAACGGCAGCAGCAGCGAGCACCTGCTGGAGATGCCCATCTGCACCTTCCAGCTGCCCGACCTCACCGTGTACAGCGAGGATTTCCGCAGCTTCATCGAGCGGGATCTCATCGAGCAGTCCATGCTGGTAGCCCTGGAGCAGGCTGGTGAGTGCTGGATCCATTCTGGTGGCGTGTGCCAGGGGCAGCTGGGGAGCGGCACCCATGGGAGCACCCTGGGATATCACATGGATGCACATCCCATCATTTTTGTGACCTGGTGCAAGGGCTGAGTAGGAGCTGCTTCCCTTCACCAGTGGAAACTGAGTAAATAATCACTGTGCACAGCTGAGAGGGAAAACACCCCAAAAAACTGGCATTGTCTCACCCCTAGAGCATCCCAATGTTCCATCCTGGCAGTCCCATGGAGAGGCAGGGAAGAGAGAATTCCTGTGTAACACGAACTGCTGACAAATTCTTCACTGATTGGAGACCCTGGAGGTTGATGCTGCTGCTCCAGTGCCTGCTGGGTGCCTGGGGAGGAACCCCGTGCTTTCCATCAGGTTCCTGAAGAGCTGCCAGGGCATCTGTAAATGAGGGAAGGAGAGGGCAGGGAAAAACCTCATCCCTGGCACCAGGAAGGTTCCCGTGGGCAGGGGCAGGACGCTGTGAGGGATCTCAGGGGGGTTTGCACCCCCCACTGTTCCTGTGGTGCTGCACATACCAGAAAACACGTTATCCTTAGGGACAGCAGACACTCTGAGGGCCCAACTTCTCCCTCTTCCGCTCGAGAGTTGCTGTAAGAAATATTCTCATGTTTTGGGAATGAGCACTTGATCCCAGCGATCCCATTACACGGCGATGCCGTGCGGTGACAGCAGAGCTGCTGGCTCTGGTGCAGATAAACCCCAGGTCTCATCCCAGTGGAGCCAGGGCTTGGGTTCCTGTCCCAACACAGATGGGGTGCGGGGCTGGGAGTTGCTGGATGCTTCATCCGTGGCCTGGGGGCACTTCCAGGTGTGCTGAGATGCCACCAATGGGAAGGAATTTAGAAATTCAGAGTTTTAGAAAATGCCTTTTGGAGACTAGGGTGTCTGTGGGTTGTTATAAATGAGTGTTTTGTCTGTAACAAAGAGCTGTAGTGCAGCTATGAAATATTCCAAGCTGGATTCCAAGTAGAGTTCTGAGCATGATCCTGTGATCTACAGAGACTCCGTTATTAATTTAGCACACACCGTCCTTAGAGGATTAAGGAAATATTTTATAGCCCAATAAATGTTCAGATCCTCTTTCCCATGTATTCAGAGGTCCTGTTACACCATTGTGGCAGAGTAAGCACTTTCAGAGTGGCTGTAAACTTCAATGAGATCCCCTGGGAATGCTTTGAATGTGCTCAGAGTGGTATGGAAAGGTCTCGGTGGAGCTGAAACCTTGGCCCTCAATGGAGCCTTGGCGTCCTCTGACACAAACCCTTGTGGATCAGGAATCAGGCCTTGCTCTGAGTTGGGAAGCTGCAGAGTGGCTTTGCTTGTGGCACACGGGGAGGAGCAGTCCGTGGTGAGGATACTAGAGGGAAAAAATCACGAAGAACTGAAAGATCCTGATCCTGGTCCTTCATCTCTACCAGGAGGAAACCCCCGCTGGTCTCTGGTTGCCACACAGGGCAGCAAACAGTGTCCATGTCCCTGGTGGGTCCCTTGCCTTGGCCTCAGGAGCACAAGGGCTCAGGAACAATCCCTGGGACACTGCCTGTGTCACACAGCCAGAGTGGATGAGCGTGGATTCCCATTCCTGGTAGCCTCAGGGAAGCCATTTGTGGTTTGGATGAGGCAATCCTCCCTTCAGGCTGGGCAGAGCCATCGTTTCCTTCCCATTGCTGTGACCTGTTCAGGTGGCTCCTGCTGGGAGATACAGTAGGATTTCCCCAAAGGCCCTGTGGGGCAAACAGATGTTCTGTGGGATAACACGGGGTCATGGTGCTGGATGCAGAGGGATGCCAGTGGACTTTTCCTGTGTGCAGATCCATTGCCACCATGGCCCTCAGGCTCCTAAATCCAGCTGATTTCCCTGCAGAGCTCTCAGGGCTGGCTCTTAAGAGCCACACACAGAGAAGTGTGTTGTTTTCAGTATTTCTGGGCAGCCTCTTGGCCCTTCCACTGCCTTGACAGGAGCAAAACACCGGGAGGAGGGTTGGGCCTGCGGTTCCTTTGGAGACTTCTCTTGCGTAACTGGAGTCGGTGCAAACACTCGGGCACAGAAATACCTCTCCAAGGTGTGTCCCCTCAGGTCTGACACGGGCAGAGGTTGCACAACCTCTGAAGCACCAACTGGACGTGCAAACTCTGTGGAAAAGAGCATCAAATCCTGCAGGAATGAGGGAGAATGGATGAGGAGGAGCCCTCGGTGCTGCATGACGTGTGGGGCAGCTCCTGTGAGGCGCCGTGTTGCTCTCCTGGCCCGGGGCCACTTGGCCAAGCTCCCGACTCCGCCGTGCCAGGAGCTGTGTTGAGGGAGCAGCCGACTTCTCCTGCACAGCTATTGTCCCCAGGCTCAGTGCAGAACACTTCCAGCTCTGGCAGGTCCCTTTCTGTCCCCTGGTGCTGGGGACAGGAACAGCCTGCCTGTGTCACACTGAACTCCGTGGGTTTTTGTTTTCTAGTGTTTGGGGGTGTTTTATGCTTTCTGCATTTAATTCCTGTCCAGCTGCTCTCCCTGAAGTTGTACAAAGCATTTCCAGCAATCCCATGTCTGTGTACTGTCAGGGATCACACTTCAGAGGAAGGAGAAGCTCTTTGGAAACGATGAGAAAGGGCTGGTTTCCTGCAGGAGCAATTTAAATACACCTTGGAAGCCTAAACAGCCTCATCCAGCCAAAAACCTGTCTGTTGCACGGGATCCAAAAACTCCTGGAAGATACGGCAGCTAAGGAGGGCTATTGAGGGCAAGGCGAGACACGGACTGGGGGTTCAGAGTCCTGATCCAGCCCAGCTTTGCTCCCTTGGGAAGGGCTGAATCTTCAGCCACACTGGGCTCACTGGGCATTTTCTTCTGCCTTCTATTTTTAGCTGCTCTTGACTGGAATCACCACAATGACCCAAAACTCCCGGTCTAAAGTGCTGTCAGTTTGCATTTACAGCAGGAAAGCTGCTGGGATCAGCAGAAATCACGGAGTATTCTGCCTAAAAAACAGTGAGCAGGGAAACCCAGCCATGAGAGAGTTGAAACTGGAGGGATTTGGTTCCAAAAGACTGGTTTTCCCTGGAGAAAGTTGTTTGTGCTGGGCACTCCTGGAGGCATTTTCTGCCGAATGGGCTATAGAGAGGGAAATAAGGGGTGTGGGGAAAAAACAGATAGAGGAGAACTGGTCTGGGTGGAAGTCTTGGTTCCTCTTTGTGTCTAATTCTAATTTGTGTGACCCCAGATTCAACCTGCTCTTTTCCTGGCGTCCCTGGGGAGTTTTGCAGCTCCGGTCTCCTCTTTCTGTTGCTTTGTCACTGTCCTGACCCTTTCCCCCCAGTCCTGGGGTGGGCCTGTACCTTCCCACCTGTGCAATCCCCCTCTTGTCCAGCTGGATTTTATCTTTGGCCATGGTTTTGGGCGGGCCGAGCCCCCAGGGCCCCCCAGCCCCGTGCTGTGCCGTGGTTTCACGCTCTCCCAAATTTCCCCAGGGCGTCTCAACTGGTGGGTGACGGTGGATCCGAGCTGCCAGCGGCTGCTGCCCCTGGCCACCACCGGCGATGGGAATTGCCTGCTCCATGCTGCCTCCCTGGGTAAGGCTGGGCTTCATCCCCAGGGGAACAGCCCACCAGTCCCTGGGCAGGAGCCCACGGACCCCTTAGGGGGCAGGACCCCCCCGTTGTGGTGGGAAGCCAGGGTGCTGCTGCTCCTCCCAGCCAGAGCAGCCACAGTGCTCGGGCTCTGTGGGACTGGGATGGCTCGAAGGGAAGGGGCTGCCAGAAGCTTGTGTGCTTCTCAAATCCTTCTCCCTCTCTGTCTGGCAAGTTTCCCTGGATTCCTGAAGGAAATGTGGGATAATGGAGCAGCCCCTTCCCTTCTCTGGCTTGTCTGTGCAGAGACCTTAGTGGGGCAGGGAGTGGCATTTGCCCCTCCTGACCTTCCAGTGCATTCCTTCTCCCTGCAGGTATGTGGGGCTTCCATGACCGGGACCTGATGCTCCGGAAATCCCTCTACACCCTGATGGACAAGGGAGTGGAGCGGGAGGCGCTGAGGCGGAGATGGCGCTGGCAGCAGACACAGCAGAACAAGGAGGTGGGAGCCAGCTCAGTGTTGGTTTGGGCCCTCTTTGCCATGGGGAACGTCCTGGGAAAACATCCCACGGGTTTGGGAGGTGCTTCCTGTCAGATCTGGAATTTTGGGCAGCTCCCTGCTGTGCCATTGGACTGTGCTGTGGTAAGGGGTGTCCTGCAGTCAGAACTGCAGCAAAATGGAGGGGTCTTGGAACAAGTGACAGGAGAAGGAGAATGGATTTAAATTGAGAGGGGAAATTTGGATGAATACTGGGAAGCACTTTGGGGGACATGGTGCAGAGTACGTTGATTGTTTTTGCATACACCCATAGAGAAAAGTTGTGCTGTGGGTATAAACCCGTGCTGGAGCAACTGGAAGAGCTCAACATGGAGGTTTTTGGGCTCTCCTTGCTGTTTTTCAGTCTGGCCTGGTTTACACGGAGGAGGAGTGGCAGAAGGAGTGGAACGAGCTGATCAAGTTGGCGTCCAGCGAGCCCCGAGTGCACTACGGCACCAACGGCGGCGGCTGCGGCGGGTACGGGACAGGGAGAAGGGGGCAGAGAGAAGGGGCAGGGAGAAGGGGGCAGAGAGAAGGGGCAGAGAGAAAGGGGCAGAGAGAAAGGGACAGAGAGCTTGGGGCAGAGAGCTCAGGGCAGAGAGCACAGCCAGCTGCAGGACAGGGAACCCTGGCTCTCCTGGGGCTCCAGGACAGGGCAGCAGGTCTGGGTTGGTCTCTCTCCTTGGGGTTTCAGGGCAGGGACAAAGGATCCCAAGGAAACACGAGGCACACAGAGCATCCTGGGAAAGGGTTTTGGTGGTACACGGCCTCTTTTGTGGGGTAGCACATGGATTGAGCAGGGAATAAATATTTTCTTTATGTTCCCTTGTGTTTCTTCGTGTTGCTCACTCTGAAATGAGGGAATAACCCAGAGCTGAGAGTTTTTGCCATCTCACTTCTGTTTCAAGGAAATTTCGTTGCCACAGCTGTCCAGCTCCTTAGATAATGGACTCCCAGCAGTGCCAGGCAGCAGCTGGGCGTTCCTTGGGCACAAACCCTTGTCTTGGAGCAGGGCATATTGGAAATGCACACCCAAACCCTCCCGTTAGTGCTGAGATCAGCCTTAGCGCTGTCCACCCACCTGTGTGTGGCTGACTGTGAAACCCCCTCCTGGTGTTACAAAGCAAATGATTGAATATTCAAGGGATGACATTCGACTTCTCCTTTCCCCCAGGGTGGAGAGTTCAGAGGAGCCAGTGTACGAGAGCCTGGAGGAGTTCCATGTCTTTGTCCTGGCCCACGTGCTGAAGAGACCCATCGTGGTGGTGGCAGACACGATGCTGCGGGACTCGGGTGGCGAAGGTGAGACCTGCCTCTCCCAAAGCCTCTCTGATCTGTCCACCTTTCCTTCCTACCCTGTGTTTTCCTGGGGCCTCTCTGGCCTCGAGGCTGGACCTGGAATTGGGAATAGTGCAGGGGGGAAAATTGACCTGCTAGGGCCAGGGCCAGGCTTGGCTCCCAACTCGATTTCTGCTCCTTTGAGAGCATCCGCGTGAGTTTTTTTCTTTTTTCTACCTCTTTTGCCCCTACACACACATCTAGAGATGGGAAATTTAGTTCCCTGGGTGGCAGATTTTCCACCATCAGCTTCAATTTCTTGTCAGAGTTAATCAACTTCCATCATTCTGTGGGCAAAGTTTGTCTTGTGGGGGAGCAAAGAGGAGGGCTTTTTATAGAAAATACCAGTTCATTCTACATTATAAATTCTCCTGTTGTAAAATAAACATCTATTTTGGGTTGTGGTTTTGTTTAATGTCCCCTGAGAAGACAGATAATTGCAGGTGAGCCCTCAGCTGAGACAAACGGCTCATTCTGGAGCAGTTGCAGCACAAACAGCTCTGAACTCTTGAACCTGTGGTCAGAACTAACCACTCTCACTTCTTTGCAGCATTTGCTCCAATTCCCTTTGGAGGGATCTATCTGCCCCTGGAAGTCCCAGCCAACAAGTGCCACCGGTCTCCATTGGTTCTGGCTTATGACCAAGCCCATTTTTCTGCCCTGGTCTCCATGGAGCAGAAGGAAAACACAAAGGATCAAGGTGAGTGATAAGATTCAGGTGGACAAAGCACTGAGGAGGACTTGGGAGCGCTGGGGGGGAAGAGCTGGCCAGGACCCATCAATGTGCACTGTCAGCCCAGAAAACCAACAGTGTCCTGACCTTGGAGCCTTTCCAGGGCCTAAAGGGGCTCCAAGGGCTGGAGAGAGACTTGGGACAATGGCCTGGAGTAACAAGACAAGGGGAATGGCTTCCCACTGACACAGGGTAGAGTTAGGTGGGATACTGGGAAGAAACTCTTCCCTGTGAGGATCGTGAGGCATTCCATGGTGCCCTGATGATTCCATGATCCCAAGTACTGGTAGTCGCTGGGATTTGCCACGAGGCCATTCCCATCAGAGGTGACAGTGTTCCTGGTGGGTGCTCAGAGTTGGCTCCATGTGCAGAGTATTTGTCCTTTTGGGCTGTTAATGTGGCGTTTCTGTCCCGGGGCAGCTGTGATCCCCCTGACTGACTCTGAGCACAAGCTGCTCCCCGTGCACTTCGCCGTGGATCCTGGCAAGGAGTGGCAGTGGGGGAAGGACGACAGTGACAATGTCAAGCTGGCCAGGTTGGTGATCCAGGTGATCCAGGGTGAGGCTCCAGTGAGGGCCTGGGTGATCTGCAGAGAGGTCACTGATGAAGGGGTCAGTCTTGACCCCAGCTGGGATTTCTTGTGCTGGATGAAAGTTTTGCTCAGGGAATGACACTGTTCGTGGGGATGGAGCAGCTTTTCCTTCATTTTCCTTCACTTTGATATGATTTGGGTGGGGCTGTGACATCTCACGAGCTTCGTTCCCACGTAGTAGATGATGCTCCAGATTCTGGAGCTCTGGGCTGGGCGTAGCTCAAGGCACCAGCAGCAGTGGAGGATCTTCTGTAAAAATAGGAAAAAAAAAAGTGTATTTTTTCATTTGCCACCAAATCCCTGTGTCATGGCTCCCTGGAGCAGAGAGGGTGGTGGCCACCAGACCATGCCTGGTTTGGGTGAGACTTTGCTTTGGTCTCAGCAGTTCCCATGGCTGAGGCAGAAGCGTTTTGGTTCTGAGGAGTCTGATTTCTCCCTTTGGGTTTTCATTGAAAGGAAAGCTGCCTGATTGTCCCTTCTGTGCCTGTAGGCAATGCTGTACGAATACACCCATTTAAATATGTAACACAGGGAGTCATGTAAATGCAGGGGGGGTGTTTCCAGGTGTACATGCAGGGGAGGTGTTTCCAGGTGTACATGCAGGGGAGGTGTTTCCAGGTGGGAAGTGGAAAGGCTCTAACCTGTGGTTTCACCCCGCTGCGATGGCAGCGTGACGCTGTCGCTGGAAGCCAAACTGCACCTGCTGCACAGCTACATGAATGTCCGGTGGATCACGTTGCCTTGTGACATGCAGGTAAAGGGACCGGGGGGATCTTCCTTACCTATGAATTATTCAGCCCTCCTCTCTGCAGAGAAGCTGGTGTAGGGCCTTACCTGGGGGTCTGCCTCACGTGGGGGGGTTCTGTGCCCACGGAACTGTGGCTGACTCTGCTCACAGAGCAGGGAATAGACTCAGTTTTGTGAGTGGGCACCTTTTCCCTGGAGCTTTCCGTGTCCATTTTCAGTCTTCACACAACCCAGAAGTCCCCATGCCCCTCAGGGGTGCCCCGTGCTCCAAACAAATGGGAGCTGTTGGTTTATGGCCACCTTGAGACTGTGACAAACCTCGCCCCCTCTTCCCTGGCTTTGCACCTGAAACCTCGAGCAAATGGAGGTATCATAGAATGACAGAATTGAATCATAAGATCCTGGAGTATCTCAGGTTAAAAGGGTGCCATGAGGATATTTAGGGATGTAGGATGCAGTAGGGACACGCCTTTCTGAGTGTGTCTCCTCTGTGTTCCACGCAACACCACCTCCTTTGCTTCACCTTCCACCTGAAAATCTTTCCCTGAGGAGTTTCTAGTCTTTGGTATTTGTCTTTCCTTCCTCCCCAGGCGCCTCTGGCTCAGCCAGAATCTCCCACGGCCTCTGCAGGCGATGACACTCGCTCAGCAGCAGAGTCAGGCGAGTCGGACAAGGAGTCGGTGTGCAGCAGCTCTGCCAGCAACGGGGGCACCAGGGCAGGCAAGGACAGGGAGAAACCAAAGAAAGAGCGGGAAAAGGAGAAGGAAAAGGATAAAAAACGGGCAGACTCGGTAGCCAACAAGCTGGGAAGCTTCGGGAAGACTCTGGGCAGCAAACTAAAAAAGAACATGGGGGGCCTGATGCACAGCAAAGCCATGAAGGGCGGCGTGAGCAACGGGCAGGGAGACACCCTGGAGAAGAAGAAGAAAGGATCCCTGAAGGCACCTAAGGACAGCAAAGAAGAATGTTCCCCAGGAGACTCAGCTCCTACAGAGAAAACGTGTGCAGGTAAAGCAGCCCTGGAGAAGGCGTCGGATCCCTCCAAGTACAGCAGCGACGTGCGGCTGAGCCTGAGCATCCTGCGCGCTGCCATGCAGGGCGAGCGCAAGTTCATCCTCGCCAGCCACCTCAAGACCAGCACCCGGCACCAGTTCCAGGAGGAGATGATCCAGAGGTACCTCCTGGATGCTGAGGAGCGTTTCCTGGCAGAGCAGAGGCAGAAGGAGGTGGAGAAGAAGGCGCTGGGCAGCGCTGCCCCGGCCAAGAGGCCCGAAGGGGAGGTGGGTGCCCAGCGGGGTGAGGAGGCGATGCCAAGCCCCGTGTTCTCCCAGCCACCCCCCGCCTACCCCCCCCAGCCCCTGGAGTCTGCCGTGGGTGCTAAATTAGCCGCTTTTCCCGCCGGCTGTTCCGGTGTTTTCACCTTCCCCAGACCCTCCATGGGCAGTGCTGAGGGGCTGCACCCACCCGGGTGCCCCGAGGGCCGGCGGCAGCTGGCGGGGGGGCCCTGTGGGAGCCTC
>VZTB01009527.1:76280-88224 GCA_013397245.1 Thryothorus ludovicianus | reverse complement strand
GGACATGGACATCCAGCCTCCCTTCCCTTCCGAGTGCAAGGGCTCCGGCTGCCTTCCCCCGCACAGCAACGGCTGCCGGGAATTCCTCGAGCAGGACAAGGGAGGAACAGTGGATAAAATGAGAAGCCAAGCCCTCTACAACATCCAGCAGACCAAGTGCAAACAGCCCAACTGCAGCTTTTATGGACACCCAGAGACTGGGAATTTCTGTTCCTGCTGTTACAAGGAAGAGCTGCGGCGCAGGGAGCGGGAGGCTCTGGTGCACAGGTTCTGATGCTCCCCCCGTGCGGATCTGGACCCGTGGAATGTGGGGAATGCAATAACAGAGATCTATTTTGGTTTTACACCCACCCACGCTCCTCTCCCACTCTGCAGGAGGTGGGAGCAGGCGTTCGGCCAGATGGGCTGGGAGCCACATGGGGCTGGTGGGATTGACGGGGTGCAGCAGGGAGAGAGGGGGAAAGGCAGTCCCTGCTTTCCCAGAGCCCCTGCGAGGGAGGAGAGGATTCCCAGGGGTGCCCGGGGACAGCGGGGGCTGCTCAGGTCGGAGCACAGGGTGAGGGGGAAGAATTCCTCAAAAACTCAATAAACCAGACCAAAGCTTTGGGAGCGGGCAGGGGGAGCAGCTCCTGCCAGGTCCTTCCCGCTTCCTGACCACCTGGGACAGAGCAAAAATGCCCCATTTTGAGCA
This sequence comes from Thryothorus ludovicianus, assembly GCA_013397245.1. NCBI lineage: Eukaryota > Metazoa > Chordata > Aves > Passeriformes > Certhiidae > Thryothorus > Thryothorus ludovicianus. The sequence goes on along the minus strand of VZTB01009527.1, from coordinate 87,533 downwards.
TCACAAACCTTTTAATGGAGTTTTTTAACACTGGTTTTATTCTGTATTTCTTCTTGCTGGTACTGAGCGACACCGTGTTGGAGTTGGACATTGGTGGGGTGAGGTGACGTGGGTTGGACACCTCCCACCCAGTCCTGGATGACTCCGAGCACCAGGACAGGCTCAGGGCTCTGTCCCCCCCTCTCCTACCAATGAGCTCAACTCTGGTTTTAAAATGTTTTTAATCTCTTTCTGAGGCGAGGGGAGCCAGGGGGACTCCCAGCGCTCAAGGGATTGGAGGTTTCTCTTTCTGTGCTGAACCCCCAGCCCACAGGAGAGCTGAGACAACAACAGCGTCTCCTGTCAGGAATTCCCAGTGGCGTGGGGCATATCCCCCAGGAATACCCACTGGAAAGGGGTCCCAGAGCACCCCCAGTCCTGGGATGGAGATGGGGGGGTCACAGCCCCATGTAACTCCTACTTGAGCACAGCTACTCTGTACTACCTCTGATCCTGATTAACTCGGCTCTGTTGTGCTGAGCCACCAACTGACCTTTAGGCTGCGGAATTAATCCATATTTTTGATAATAGGGCTAAAAAGCAGAACAATAAGGTAAAATCCTCCTGTGACTAACGTCCCGCGCCATTCCTGACCCCATCCCGGCCCCCTGGCTCCCAGGGTGGGATTCACTTTAGCACTGCGATGTTTGCACAGAATTCCTTGGGTTTTTTGGTAACTGCAGCTCCCAAACCAGGCCTGATGCTGCACGGGGTGAGGTGCAGCGTTTCCTATCACATGGAAATAAAACAGGAGTTATATCCTTCAGCCAGAGCTTTACAACATTCCCTTGTTTTTATTTTTGGATTGATTTTCCAGAAGGCATGAAACTATGCAACCCCTTCCTGCCCATGGCCATTTCCAGGAGAGGGGACGAGGGCCTGGGCAGAGGAGCTGGAAGTGTGCTGAGCTCGGGGGATCACCCGATGCCTTACACTTGGCCCTAAAAATGTTAACTTAGACCTAAACCCCCCTGAATTTTGGCCTTTCCTACACCTAAATGCCCCCAAATAAGGCCTTTCCTAGTGGGATCCAAACCCTTTGAGTGCAGCCAGCAATGCTCCTTGTCTGCAGATTTTCAAATCCAAATTGCAGACACCCCAGGGGTGGTTTGACTCCAGTGTAAGTTGTTTTCCCTGGTTTTATAAAATCTCTGAGCATGGCTGAAGCTGTGGGAAGGGGAGGGTGGGACACCCACTCCAGTTGGCTCCTCTTACCTCAGAACAAATTCCAGGTTTCTCCCTCAAACTGTAGGAATTCCAGGACTTTAACCCTGGGGCAGGGACATGCCATGGTGGTTAAGCAGCACAGGCTCTGTCCCCCCCTTAGTTCACCCCAAATTTTAAGCTGAAATGGTTAAAACCCAACCTAAACCCTTCATTATTTATGGGCACTTGGTTTAAATTCCAGTTTCTGATGTTTATTTTTCCCAAAATCGGAGCAGCAGCTTTATTTTGGTGTTGGAATATCCTCTGGCTGTGCCAGAAGCATCGAGAGCAGGGATGGGAGAGAGGTTGGGAGCTGATGCTTTATCACTTGTTCCTCGGGTTTTGGGGGAATTTCTCTCCAGTATGGTTGGCTGCATCCCAGTGGATGCTGGACTTGGGTGGGGATGGGAAGCCCCCAGACCTGCTCCTTGGTTTGGTGGGTTGTGGGAGGAGAAGGAGGGAGAAGGCAGGAAACCCATGGGAAATGCACCAGTCCTGGAGGGAAAACTCCAAAAGTGGAGGAGAAGCACCAAACCTGCCCCCAGGAGGGATTTTTCCATGGGGATGGGGACGGGGAGACTGTGGTGTGACCCCAAGGTCAAACTAAGTGCACTTACTGGTGTGGTTGGAATTCAAATTGCTGCCATCGGATCCTGGTGGAGGAAAACTTTGTCTTTCAGCGTGTGTAAAACCCATTAATGAGATTTGATTTGATTTTATTAAATGAGATTCACCCTCGCCATTCCCTGGCCCCTCAGCGGGAGAGGCTGGGGCAGCTTTGGGTCTCACTAACACGACACCGAGTGACCTGAATTAATTCCGCAGTGGTTTATTAATTTTTTTTTCAATTAATTCCAGCTTAATTGGTGATATTTGGCCTCCTGGTGAACAGGGCTGGAGTGTTGCACTTGGGCTGTGCCTGTGGCCTCGTTGTGGCACCACAGACTCATTGACAAGAAAAACCTTCAGCTGATGCACCTGAGGCTCCTTCATCCCCTCACCCCGAGGGCTCTGGGCATCCCCAGTTCCCTCCTGGGACTGCCCCTCATCCCCTTCTCCATCCAGTTATTGGGATTTTGGGGCTATCATTCATTATTTGTTTTTAGGGTTATTATTTATATTATTTATTGTGTGGTTGCATTTTGGTACTAATTCTTTGCTTTCATTTAAAAAAGAACACCCTCAAACACCCTTCCCTCCCTGTTTCTGTCCATTTTTGCTGGTTTTGGAGCCTTTTTCCCCAGCTGCATCCCAAGGCCACCCCAGAGCAGCGCACCCTTTGGTATGTGAGTCTCGGGATAAAATTAGGGATAAAATCCAGCATGGGCCATATGGATGCTGAAGCTGTAAATGAAAGAGCAAGAAGAGGTTTGGGGGTGGTTGGAGATGGACTGTGGAAGGTGGGACCCCAGGAGCAGTCTCCCATAGGATTTCTGTCATTGGGATTTTCTCTCCCAGCTCCCAGTGTTTTTCCTTCCTCCTGGCACTGTAGCACCATGGATGATTTTCTTCCCGGATCTTTCTCCCTGCCGTGGCCCCGACTGACCCCGTTCTGGCTTGGAGCAGCTTCGGGCTCAAAGCCTCCAGGAAATTCCTCTCATCTGCCAGGTGCCAGAGCCAAAAGCCTGGGAATCTCTGCCAGGTGATTCACCTGCAGGAGGAAAATTGGGGTGCACGAGCTGCAGCCTCCAAAGCTGGGGCTGCTCCAAAAATCTGGGAGGAAATACACCAAAAAAACGGAGCTGGAGCTGGAGTTCCAGCGAGTTTTCCATGTGCCTGGGTTGTGTCAGGGTTTATCCTGCCACGAGCTGGCACTGCTACCTCGGCTGCCTCGACTTTTGGGGTGCCCGGAGGTCCGGTGGCTCTGAGGGGTGGCACAGGTAGCCCCAGGGCCACCCTGCACCTGCTGCCCGCTGCGGGGTCGGGGGCTCGGCGAGGCTGGCGGGAGCGGGGCGGGCTTGGCTTGGTGTTGGGCTGGGAGAAGGCGGCTCCGTGCTTCTGCCGTGAGTCACCGAGCGCCTTCTCCTGCCCCATGGCCGGGAGGGGCCCCGGGCCCCGCTCCCGTGGCGTCGCTGACGGGGTTTGGGGGATCCCCTGCACTGGGCAGCGCTTGCGGGACCCCAAAACCGCTCGTCCCTGACGGGGTCGCCGGGCCTGTACCCCCGCCCCAACGCTGAACTTCTGGGGTGCCTGAGCCGCCCCTCGATCCGCCCGCGGGGCTCCCAGCCCCGGGCTCCCCCCTCTTCCCACCGCCGGTACCGGGCAGCGGGATGGGCGGAACGCCAGGACCCGAGGGGTTGGGATGAGCGGAACACCGGGCCCCGAGGGGCGGGATGCCGGGGCAGGGATGCCAGGGGAGGGCGGGATGCCGGAGTGGAGGGCGGGATGCCGGAGCCGGGCCGGGCGCTCGGGGCTCCCTCCCGAGCCGCTCCGGCCCCGGCGCTCCGGGCCCGCCCGGCCAAAGTCCCTGCGCCATGAGCGGGGCTCCGGGCGGCCGCCGCCCGACCTTCCTCGGGCTCCCAGGTAGGGCCGGGGCCGAGGGCCGGGGGTCTCGGGGAGGCTTGGGGCGCTCGGAGCCCCGGTGCCAGTGTCGGTCCCCGCAGGGGAGCGGGTGCTCGAGGAGGCGGCGGGCGCCCGGCAGCGCTGCGGGAGCGGCGGCGGCTCCGTCCCGGGGACGCTGCTCTGCACCAACCGCCGCCTCGCCTTCCTGCCCGACCAGGTGCGACGGGAACACCGGGAATAGCGGGAGCAGGGACGGCACCGTGGGGCCCCGAGTCGCCTTCCCGGGGGGACCCCTGCCCCGGCGCGACCCCATCCCACCGCATCCCGATCCCATTCCGAACCCATCTCACCGTACCCCGACCCTCGGCTCGGCCCCACCGCATCCCTGACTCCCATCCCAGCTCCATCCCAGCCCATCCTGGCTCGCGGACTGCGGAACTGGGAACTCCTGACTGCGGGACCTAGCAGGGGACAAGGCACAAGGGACATGGGACGGCTGGGTCCAGATCCATCCCCACCACCCTTCCTGGGACTGGGGGGACACTCTGGGGCAGCTTCCCACCCTCTCCACTCCCCCACAGGCTCCTGGCTCCCGTGGCCTCCTCCACTCTGAGGGCGAGGTGGCCCTGCCCTGCATCCACAAACTGGTGGCAGGTACTGGGGACATCCAGGGGCACGAGGGATGAGCTGGGCAGGTCTCGGGTCTCAGCCCCATGTCATGAGTCGGGCAGGTCTCAGCTGGCCCTGACAGCCTCATCCCCCTGACCCCAGCCAGCAGCTTCTCCAAGCCCAAGGTGCTGACGGCCACCTCCACCCTCAAGTTCATCCCTGAGGAACTCGCAGTTTTCTGTCGGGATTTCCGCCTGCTCCATTTCTCCTTCCCCGAGAACGGGCTGTCTCCGCAGGCGTTCCGGGTAAGCCAAGGAGGGGCACAAGTGTTGTACCCTCCCTCTGGGGTACCCCACGGTTCCGAGGAAGCCTGGGGCACTCAATCCCCACCCCTGGCTGCCCTCGCAGGTGGCCAACGCCATTGCCCAGGCACGGGAGGCGGCTGCGTGGCTGGAGGACGCTGCCGTGGGACACGATGGCTGGTCCTGCCCTGGTGAAGCCCTCCCAGAGGAGGAGGAGGAGGAGGATGAGGAAGAAGGCTTGTCCACCATGCTGCTCTTCGAGAGCCTGCAGGACTGGGAGAGGGAGCTGCAGCGTCTCGGTGCCGCGGGCTGGAGGGTGAGCGCCGTCAATGAGCGCTTCGACATGGCCCCCAGGTACAGCCCCCGGGTCCCCAGCACTGTCTGAGCCACTGGAACTGGCACCCGGGATTTGGGGGACCCCATCTCATGTCCCACCTTCCCACAGCCTCCCCCAGTACCTGTGGGTGCCCAGTGGGCTTCTGGACCATGACCTCAAGCGAACCTTTGCCCACTTTCAGGAGCGACGGGTGCCTGTGAGTGCCCGGGCAGGCCCTGGTGGGGTGGGGGGCCCTGGGAGGGGGACCTGGGGGCGTCACCCCGTTTCTCTTGCAGCGCCTGTGCTGGCACCACCCGGGTGGGGGGGACCTGCTGAGAGCCGCCAGTTTTCACCCAGCCTCAGAGCCAGGCAGCGAGGACCTGAGGTGGGTCCTGGGGGCCCCGGGGGGGCTGGGGGTGTTCCCCTGGCCTGGCCCCACCTGGGGCTTCCTGTGCCACCCAGGTGCCTGGAGGAGCTGCTGCTGGGGGACCGTGGGCCCTGCGTGCTGGCCGACACGGCCGAGCTGCCCACACTCGCCGACATCCAGCTCGCCCACCTGAGGCTGCGGGCGCTCTGCCTGCCAGGTGAGTGCACCGGGCAGGCCCTGGGGACGCCCCAATCCCCCGGGGGCTGGGCCTTCCCCACTGCTGAAACCCCATCCCCTGGGCTCCAGGTGCGGTGGCAGAGGAGAAGTGGCTCTCAGCCCTGGAGGGGACACGCTGGCTGGACCACGTTCGGTGAACAGGGGACAAGGGGGCTCTTTGGGGTGTAGGGAGGAAATTCACCCTAAATCCCATGGTGGAATGTCCTCCTCCTGCCCATCTGGCTCTGTGGAGTGATGGGGGCATTGTGGTGGGTGCATGAGCCACCCAAATGGGTGACAGTGGCACTTTGGGGTGCCCTGAACCCCTGCTTTTGCCCCTCAGCACCTGCCTGAGAAAAGCTGTGGAGGTGGTGTCGCTGCTGGCAGGGAAGCGCTGCTCCGTGGTCCTGCAAGGTGGGGGCACCAGGATGGGGGATGGAAAAGGATGGAGGGGGTTGGAAAGGGGACCTCTCCTCACCACCTTGCACCCCCAGAGCCCTCGGACCGGGACCTGAACTGCCTGCTGGCCTCTCTGGTGCAGCTCCTGGGGGACCCCCATGCCCGCTCCCTGCCTGGCTTCCAGAGCCTGGTGCAGCGGGAGTGGGTGGCAGCCGGACACCCCTTCCCACGCCGGCTGGGGCTGCTCTGCCGGGACACCCCAAGAGAGGAGGTGAGACCCCCAACTCCTCTCCCACGGGGGTGACAGGAGTTGGGAGGAGGTGAGACCACCTCACCCTGTATCCCACCCAGGCTCCCGTGTTCCTGCTGTTCCTGGACTGCACGTGGCAGCTCCTGTGGCAATTCCCGGCAGATTTTGGCTTCACTGAGGCTTTTCTCCTGGCACTCCATGACAGCAGCTTCAGCCCCTACTTCAGCACCTTCCGCTTCAGCTGCCAGCGCCAGCGGGGCCGCAGGAGCATGGTGAGGGGCAGGAGCACATTGCTGCCTCCCCAATCCCTCACATTTCACCCCTTCTCCTCTCCTCACTCTGTCTCACTTTCTCCGTCCCCATTCCAAACTAGGGATGACCACCCCCAGATCTCCCATTTTATCCCTTCTTTTCTCCTCCGTGCCTCAGTTTCCCCATCCCAAATGGGGGACTGACTTCCCAACTCTTCCCCCGCAGCCCCGGCTCCCCAGCCAGACCTACCGGCCTGTGGGGGGCTGGCAGGACCCTGGGGGGCACAGGGGAAGCCCCCGCCCCTGCACCTTCCCCCCGGTCTGGGCCTGGGGGCGGCACTACACCCGGCAGCAGCAGGAGCAGTTCCGGAACCCCGGGGGACCCCCGGCCCCTGCTGAGCCCCTGGCCCCAGGCACGGTGAGTCTGGCCGGACTGGGGGGGCTGCACTCTTCCTTTGCCTCCCAGTTGTCCTTCTGGCTGCTTTTTCCCTCCCTTTTTCCCTTAATCTCTATTGGTTCTCCCCATTTCCTCCTTCAGCCTCTTTTATTCCTAATGCCTATTTTTTAATCACATTTTCCACCCTCGTTTTCCCTTCACAATGGATTTCTCCCCTTTTTATTTCCCCCTAATCTCTACTCCCTCCATTTTTCCTAATCCCTGTTTTGCCCCTTTCCCAGGCTGGAGACCCCTGCCCAGGAGGGGGGCCCAGGCTGGTGCTGGCGCTGGCTAAGGGCTCGTTGTGCCCCCACGCCCTGCCCTGGTGGAGCCGTGCCCCCCTGCGCCCCCCACACCGGGTGTCCCCCTCAGAGGGCTGGGGGACACAAGGGGGGCTCTTGGGAGCCTGCCAGCCCCCCCCGGGGCTGCTCCTGCCCTGCACTGCTGGGCCCTGCATCCGACTCTGGCACCGCTGCTACCTCAGGGGGCTGCCCCAGGAACAGGTACTGGAGAAACTGAGGCACAGGGGAAGGCTGAACCTGGGGGGTCCTGGTTTGGGGGGTCCCAGCCCGTGCTGCTGCTTGGGTTGGGGCTGAGGCTGGAGCCAACTCGTGTCCATCCAGCTAACCCCATCTGTGTGTCCCACAGAGGGGATGGATGGATGGATGGATGGATGATGGATGGATGGATGGATGGATGGATGGATGGATGGATGGATGGACGGACGGACGGACGGACGGACGGACGGACCCCACGTCCATCCATCCTACCCTGTCCGTGCCCCTGTCCTGTGCTGGACATTCTGCTCTTTGTTTTCATCCTTGTGTCCCTGTCCCATAATGAACACTCTACCTTCTCCATGTTCTCATCCCTGTGTTCCTGTCCTCTCCCTATCCTGTGTCCCCATGCCGTGCTGGACGTGGTCTCTCAGCAGCGTGGGCGCTTGGCTGCATCCCTGGCCGGGCTGGCTGAGGAGCTGGAGCTGCTGCAGGATCGGCTCCGTGCCTGGAACCTGCAGAGACCCCACTGAGGCCCCGCAGGGCCCCGGACCCGCCACAGCTCTGGGCCGCCGCCGGGACTGCTCGGAACTGGGGAACAGCCCGGTGCCTGCAACTGCTCCTCGCAGCTGCTCCCGGACACCTCTGGGTGCTTGGGGTCCCGGGCAGGGCCGAGTGGCGGCTCCCGGGTGTCCCCGGTGCTGGACGGACACTGCGGGGCCACGATTTTCCATTAAATTTGTGCTGCCTCCATGAGGCTCGAGGAGCTCAGGCATGGGACTGGAATGGGGATGGCAGTGGGGATGGAATAGGGGCGCTGCGGGAGCCCAGACCTGGGAGCTGCGGCGCTGGGTGCCCCTCACGGGGCACTGAGGGCACTTCTGGCCATGTCGGCCCATGTCGCAACAGGAGGGCAGCGGCTCCAGCCCGCCCTGCCCGCCCACATCCAAGATGGCGGCCGCGCCTTCCCCGCTTGCGTCACTTCCGGTCCGTCCCACGGAAGCGAGGCTTGCGCGCTGACGTCATGCGCGCTAGCGTGCGTGCGGCGCCGCGCGCGCGGAGCGGGATAAGATGGCGGCGGGGCCGATCTCGGAGAGGAACCAGGGTGGGAGCGGCGGGGCGGTGTCCGGGCACCGGGGGGTGTCCGGGGCACCGGGGACAGGGCGAGATAGGGGGAACGCTGCGGATACAGAGTGGGACCGCGGGAGTCCTGTGGAGACCTTGGCTACGCTAGGGGCGTCGAGGGATGCTGGGGAGGATTCCAGGGGGAATGAGGAGGCCTTGGTGTGTCCTGGAGATACGGGAATGCGCTGGAGAGGATTTTGGGCTCCCTGGGAACACGGAGGGGGGCGCCAGGGGAGCTCCGGGGCCGTGGTGGGCTTTGGTTTCCCGAAGAAAAAAGGGGAACTGGGGATTCGGGGGGGCTTCGGGTTCGGGGGAGCTTTGACTCGAATGATGTCAGCCCCGAGCCCTCCGTTATCTCGCGGGCGTCCCGGCTCTGACCTCGATTCCTCGCAGATGCCACGGTGTACGTGGGGGGGCTGGACGAGAAGGTCAGCGAGCCCCTTCTCTGGGAGCTCTTCCTGCAGGCCGGACCGGTGGTCAACACTCACATGCCCAAGGACCGGGTCACGGGCCAGCACCAGGGTGAGGGACCCCCAAATCCCAGCGAGGAGCAGGGCTGTGGGTGGGATCGGGATATGGAAGAGGGGGATCATCCTGTGTCCCTCGGGAGGTGTTGGGGCCCCAGGGTTTAAATTAAGTTGGGATTGAATCAAGTGGTGTTTAAATGAAGTCATGGGGCTTTCAGCCTATAATTAAATGGGGTTTTCAATGAGCTGGAGTTTCAAATCAAATGTGGGGTGTGTGGGTGTCTCTTTCTGTCCTGGAGTCCTTTTGGGGTCCCCCGTGAAGTTCCTTTGAGGTCTCCTGCCCCTGCCCTTAACCCCTCAGCATCCCCCTAAGCACCTTTGGGGTCCCCCAGGGTACGGCTTCGTGGAGTTCCTAAGCGAGGAGGACGCTGACTACGCCATCAAGATAATGAACATGATCAAGCTCTATGGAAAACCCATCCGGGTGAACAAGGCCTCGGCCCACAACAAGAACCTGGACGTGGGCGCCAACATCTTCATCGGCAACCTGGACCCCGAGATCGACGAGAAGCTGCTCTACGACACCTTCAGCGCCTTCGGGGTCATCCTGCAGACCCCCAAGATCATGCGGGACCCCGACACGGGCAACTCCAAGGGCTACGCCTTCATCAACTTTGCCAGCTTCGACGCGTCGGACGCGGCCATCGAGGCCATGAATGGGCAGTACCTGTGCAACCGCCCCATCACCGTGTCCTACGCCTTCAAGAAGGACTCCAAGGGCGAGCGGCACGGCTCGGCGGCCGAGCGGCTGCTGGCGGCTCAGAACCCCCTCTCCCAGGCCGACCGGCCCCACCAGCTCTTCGCAGACGCCCCTCCACCCCCGTCCGTGCCCACCCCCGTGGTCACGGCGCTGGGGCCCGGGGTCACCCCCCCAGGTGGGTGACAGAGCTGTCCGGGGCAGGGCTCAGGGCGCTGGCCCAGCACGCTGCTGTTCTGCCCCATTCCCACCTCCTTTCCCGAGATTTTCTGTTTGTTTTCCCTCGGCCCACGTTCCTGCTGTGTTCTAGGCCTGCCTCCCCCCGGCTCGTTCCCGCCGCCGGTGCCGCCACCCGGAGCGCTGCCCCCCGGGATGCCCCCGGCCATGCCCCCCCCGCCGATGCCGCCGGGCGCCGGAGCCCCCGGACCCCCCTCGGGAGCCGCCCCCGCCGGGGGACACCCCCCGCACCCACACCCCTTCCCTCCGGGAGGAATGCACCACCCAGGTACGGAGCCAGCCGGGAGCAGGGCTCAGCTGGGGCTGGGGAGGATCCTCCTCCTCCTCTCGTCCCTCCTAGCCACAGGGTGGGGGTTGCCACTGCCCAAGGATTTGAGGATTTGGGGAATTTGGAAGTCGTTGCTGTTTGTGAGGCAGCTGAGCAGGGAGAGGTGCCGTGAGGTGGGAAGGTGTGGGATGAAGGGAGGCAGGGACACGGGAAGGAGGGAAGACACATAGGAAGGCAGGAGCTAATTTTGGCATTAATAATTTAATGAAACCAGTCTATTCCCTGATTGCCCACATTTTGGCACTGTGGTCCTGGGAAGGAGTTCTGTCTGCATCTCAGCTCCAGCTTCAAAAAGCACAAATTTTGTGAAATGCGCAATTGAATGATTCTCTGGGATTTGTTTGATCCCGTGGCTCCAGAGCCACCCTAATTAGGGAGCTTTGTGTGATCCTGCTCTGGGCATGCCAGAAACAGATGCTGCAGGGCCTGAGCAGGGCCAATTACACCTGGTCAGGGAAAACCAGGCTCAAGAGGAAAGAATAGATTGTTTTGGTTTTTTTTTTAATGAAATTAAATGAGATAATCAGGAGAAAGGAAGTTTGGGGGGACCCTGGCTTCTCTAGTCAGAGCAGGGCAGCCTCCAGCTTTGGATCACTCTGGGAGCTTGTCCAGAGTCTTCAAGGATGGGGATTCCTTGCTGTCCCAGGGCTGCACACACCTGCTGTCCCATCTCTTTTCCCACACACTTTCATCCAAGACCTTTCCTCTTGCCCAAAAGCTCCGTGTTCCCTTCCCTTTACGCCCCTTTTTGGCAGCAGAAGCCCCTCTGCACCCATGCTTTCCATATCCAGCTGGAATTCCAGACCCAGGTAGAATTTTGTTTCCTGGGGGTGCCTGGAGCCGCTTCCCGGCACCCCTGACTCCATCATCCCCCCAGGAATGCCGCCGATGCAGGTGCACCACGGGCCACCTGGGATGGGGCAGCACCACCCGGGACCGCCGGGCTCTG
>VZTB01009527.1:25683-44995 GCA_013397245.1 Thryothorus ludovicianus | reverse complement strand
GGTCTCAGCATGTGACACTCATGTGAGCAGCCCCCGCCCCTGGCCCACGGCACAGACACACCCCCCTCTGAGAAAAAACACTCCTTCCTCCAAAAAAACCCCACACTGCCCTTCCCCAAAACACCTTCCCCCCTAACATCTTTATCTTCCAGAAAACACACCCCCCCAAAAAGGAGCCGTGTCTCCCCACCAAAAAGATGCCTCTCCTCCCAAAAAATTTTTCTGCCCCAAAAATCCACCCTTCTTCACTCCAAAAACTCATCCCTGAAAAACCACCTTTCCCTCCCACAAAATCCACCTTATCCCCTGAAAAGCACACCTTGCCCCTCCTAAGAAAACTTCCCCCACAATAAACCAAACTTTTCTCCCTCAAAAATGCACCTTCTACCTGAAACACATCTTTCCCTACCCAAAAATACACCTTTTCCCCAAAAGATAACCCACAAGAAGTAACCTTTCCCTCCCCAAAACAATGCCTTTACTCCCAAAAATTCTACCTTTCCACCCAAAAAATACCTTTCTCCCCTAAAATACCTTTATCTCCTGAAAACCACTTTTTCCACCCAAAAAACCCACTTCCCTCTCCCCATAAAATCTTTCCTCTTAAAATACATTTTCCTTCTTCAAAGAAACGTGTTTTTCACCTCAAAAAACTGCCTTTCATCCCCCAAAAACCTCTTTCCCCCTTTATAGTCCCTCTTTGTCCCTGGTAACTCCCTTATTGACCCCTCCCATGCAAAAAGCACCCAGAGCTGAGCCAGAAATACCCAAAATCCACTTTAATCCGGGCAAAATTTGCTTAAAAAAAAAAAAAAGCGCGAAAGTTACAGAGCTCCCAGAAAAAAGCGGGGGTGGGCGGTCAGAGGGGGGCTAGGGCACTTCTGGGGACTCCCCATCGCGCCAAAAGCCGCTCCAAAAAATGCCCCCCCCCGCCCCGGGGCCCCCCCCAGAACGGGGTGCAGCGCCTGGAGCGCCGCCGCCACCTGGTGGCCGTGCGGAGAATGGCGGGCGGGCAGGGAGCCCCAAGCAGAGGGGACAGGGCACCGCAACGTCCCCGAGGGGAAAAAGCGTCTCTGCTTCCAGGTCTCGAGGTGAGGGGGGTCCCCAGTCCCGTGGGCGGGGCAAGGGGACCCTGCCGTGCCAGGGGTGACGGGGAGTCCCCGTTTTCAGGGTGTCCCCACCGCTGCAGGAGGGTGACCCCCTCGGGTTTCCCCACAGCCTGGGGGTGCGTGCTCTCGTGGGTACCTGTTCTTGCAGTCAGTACACGGCCTCGTCGCCGTTATCATCGCTGTCAGGGCCAAAGCTCTCCCCATTGTCAAAGTAGGACAGCACATAGTCGGTCTCCTGTGGTGGGACACAGGGGGAGCACGGTGGCACCTGGGGATGTCCTCACCCCACCAACCTCCCCACCTCCCTCCCCTCCTTTTCACCTCTTCGTGCTCCTCCTCATCATATTCCTCCTCCTCCTCCTCCTTTCCCTCTTCTTCCTCCTCCTTCTCCTCTTCCTCCTCTGAAGTCACCTCCTCCTCCTTCTTCTCCAGGCTCTGGGTGGGTCAGGGGAGTGTTACTGGGGGGAGACACATCAAAATCCAGCCAACGAGGACACCCCCACCTTCACCTCGCTACCTCCAGCTTCTTAATAGTCTCCTCCTTGTCAGGTGCCACGTGTTGCTTGGGGACAAGGGGAGCGGTTCCTGGGGGGGCACAGGAGACTGTCAGCCCCAGGGGAAAGGAGGGGACACACAGGGAGGGGGCAGGAAGGGGTCACTCACTGCCTTTCCGCAGCCGCCGCACCCGGATCTTCAGCTCCCGTGGGAGCCGCCTCCAGTCTGGGGGGCAAAACGGGACAAAGTGGGAGCTTGGTCAGCCCCCCAGTCAATCCCACGTTCCCATGTCCCCCCCAGATCCGCTCCCAAGTCCCCACACCTGGATTCCAGTCGATGGCATTGTCCACAGGGCTGGAGAGNGATGTCTGCAGGGACAGCGGGGGAAATGTGGAGGGACACCCTGGGGGGACATAGGGGACACCCACCCCCGGGGACANAGGGGGTGAGGGGGGTGACAGCGCTGGAAAGGCCATGGAGCAGCAGGGAGGAGAGCACAAGAGGGATTGGGATAGGCTCCCGTTCAAACCCATTCCCGCCGCTTCTCCTCACAGGATCCCCACCCCACACCCGGTACCTCTGCGGGGTGCCCCCGGTTTGACGAAGTAGGGGAGCCCCCTCATCGCCCTGCGCAGCTCCTGCTTCAGGGCCAGCATGTACTCGCCCTCCTCGCCGCCGGGCAGGGGCGCGGCGCGGCGCTCCAGGGCCTGGGCCGGGGACACCGATGTGATGAGCGCGTCAGTGCTCAGCCCCCGAGGGGCCGAGGGGCCCCGAACCCCCGCAGGACTCACCGGGAAGAGGGGAGAGGGCTGCAGCGTGGGCGGGGGCAGCGCGTCCCCCTTCCCGATCCCCACGGCCTCCACGTTGAACGTCATCTGTCCCCGGCCCCGGCCGCGGCCCCGGCCCGCCATGCTGAGCCCCGGGGGCCTCTGGGGACAGGGGGACACGGTGACACCTCCATCCAGCTCTGCCCGGCCCGGTCCCCGTGATGTCCCAAGTCCCGTCCCCGTCCTCTCCCTGCTCACTCGATCCGGTCCCGGCGTTCCCCTCCAGTCCCGGTTCCACCCCGTTCTCGGTCCCGGTACTCCCTGGTGTCGGTTACATCCCCTCCCGAAAACTGGTCCCGGTCCTGATCCCAGTCCCGGCGTGTCCCCCTGCTCCCCGTTCCGTACTCCCTATTCCTGTCCCGGTGTCCCATTTCTGTGCACCACCCAGTCTCCCTGGTCTCGGTTCCCGTTCCCGTCCCCGTTCCCGGCGCTCCCCCATACCCCGCGCCGCTCCCGCCCCGCGCAAGCGCAGTCGCTCCCCACGTGGGCGCGGCCCCGCCCCACGCGCAGGGGGCGGGGCTTGCCCGCGAGCCCCGCGTTGATTGGCGGATCAGAGCGAGGGGCGGAGCCGAGAGATGGATGTAGGGGGCGGGAAAAGCGGGAAGAAAAGGGGGAAAAAAGGGGTAAGAAAGGGGGATCAAAAGGGGATCAAAAGGGGTAAGGAAAGGGGATCAGAAGGGGTAAGAAAAAGGCATCAAAAGTGGTAAGAAAAGGGGATCAGAAGGTCGCTCGCCCCTCCCCGCCCGGACCCCCCCCAGCTCCTCTGCCCTGGGGTAGCTCAGCCCCCCGGTACTCGGGCCACCCTGGCCCCAAGCCCCCCTGTGCTGTGCCCCCCAGTCCCGCTGTCCCTCGGGCCCCAGCCCTACTGTTTTGGAATCCCCAGCCCCGCTGCACCCTGGCCTCCACAAATGTTCGGTGCTCCAGGACCCTCAGGCCCCCCTGCACGGCGACCCCCAGCCCTTTGTCCTGTTGCACTGTGGCCCCCAGCCCCGCTGCTCCACGGTTCTCCTGTGCCCCCCAGCCCCTCCTGACTCCCACGCAGGACCGGGCGCTGGATGCGCCGTGGGTGATTCATCCTGCTCCAGCCCCCCCGCGCCGGCAGCTGCCAAAAATAGCGCTGCGGGAGGGGGGGACCCTCCACATCACCTCCCGCCCCCCCGCCCCCCCGTCTCACCGGCGGCAGGCCCGGATGGCGGCCACGGGCCGCTGTCTCCAACACCCCCATCCCCGGGGCCGTGGGAAGCGAGACCTGGAGCAGAGGGACCCCATGCTCCGGTTGCCACGGTAAAATGGGGATGGAGAGGGGCTGGATGGGGGGTCCCCGCTGCGGGGTGTTCCCTCGCATGAGGGATGACGGGACAGCCCCCAGGCCCGGTCACTCAGGGGCGTCTCACTGAGGGGACCGGGAGGACTGGGAAGGTGGTGGTGGTGGATTCTCCCCCATTTTCCCGGCTGGTCGGAGCGGGATGAGCGGCCGTCGCCATGGGAACCGTGAAGGCAGGGATGGGGTGTGGACAGGGATCTGGGCACCGGCAGGGATGAGGGTATAGGAGTAAGGGTAGGGATGGGGTTGTGGGCAGGGGAAGCAGGTGGGGCAAAGGGAGGAGAGGGAGGAGGGTGAGCAGGGATGCAGGAAGGGATTTGAGGAATGTGAGAGGAACTGCTGGCAGAGGCAGGTGAGGTTTGTGGGTGCAGGCAGGGGGGACCTGGGTGAGGAACACAGGCTGGAGGGCTCAGCCTCGCGGGAACCCTCCCTTGCTGGGGAAACTGAGGCAGGGAGGGGGGGACACCCCATCCCGGGGTATCTGTGCGCATCCTGGGGGAATCAGGGGTCTCACCCCGTGTCCTATCCCCTTGCAGTGAGCGAGTGTCCCTGCACCCCGCCCTGTGAGCCTGGCCATGCCCAGCCCTGTTCGCCGTCCCCCCAGCGCTGCGGCGCCCCTGGGGGTCCCCATGATCCCGGCGGAGGGCTCAGCGCTGCTGCGCGCCGTATCCCAAGGGAAATTCCGTCTGACCCGGCTGCTGCTGGAGGGGGGTGCCTACATCAACGAAGGCAATGCCGCGGGCACGACGCCGCTGATGGCAGCGTGCTGCGCCGGCTACGCCGACCCGCCCGAGCAGCCGCGGATGGTGCAGTACCTTCTGGAGAATGGCGCCGATCCCAACATCCCCGACAAGTCCGGGAAGACAGCGCTCATGCACGCCTGCGCCGAGCGCGCCGGCCCGGCCGTGGTCGCTGTCCTGCTGGCCCACGGCGCCGACCCCAGCGCCCGGGACTACGCGGGCGGCTCCGCGCTGGTTTATGCCCTGGAGCGCGGGGACCGGGACACGCTGCAGGTGCTGCTGGACGCGTGTCGGGAGCGCGGCCGCGACGTCATCATCATCACCTCGGCCACGTCGCCCCGTGGCACCAAGACCACCCGGCAGTACCTGAACTCGCCCCCGTCGCCCGCCCTCTGCGCTTCGCCCTCTCAGGTGCAGGTGCGGGCGGCGACGTCGCCAGGTGCCAGCGCGAGGGACGAGGAGTGCGACGTGTTCCGCTTCCCGCCCGCGGCTCCGGGCGCCGCTCCAGAACCATCCCGGGCCGGGCCCAAGCGGCAGCTGAAGAGGCTCAACTCGGAGCCGTGGGGGCTGGTGGTGCCGGGGGTGGAGGGGATGCGGGGACACTGCGAGGAGACACAGGGAAGAAGCCTGGAGGGGACACAGGGACCCCCAGAGGGAGCACGGAGAACCTTAGATGAGATACAGGGACCCCTGGAGGGGACACGGAGACCCTTGGAAGGGACGCAGGGCTCCTCAGAAGGTTTGTGGAGTTCCCCTGAGGGCCGACGGGGGCCCCTGGAAGCGACGTCGGCTCCCCAGGAGCGGCTGGCGGCAGGGCTGGAGGGGCTGCAGTTGCGCCCGCGCCGGCACAGCGTGGAGGGGCGCGAAGTCTCAGGGCTGCCAGCAGTCACCTGGGCAGAACGGGTTCCCCCTGTCCCCACCCCGGGGCGTTGGGCCCCGGCCCCCGATCCTCCACGGGGCAAACCCCTGCGCCGGGATCCCCCCAATCCTGAGCTTGCCACTCCCGGGCCACTCCGGCACCCAGCTGGGCTGCTGGAGCGCCGCGGCTCTGGAACACTTCCCCTGGAGCCCCCCGGGCCAGGCAGAGCCGGGCTGCTCCCCCCACTGCCCCCCCGAGCACTGCTCCGCCGGCATTCCATGCAGCCGGAGGCCCTGCGGCATCTCGGGGCCTTCTGCGGGGGGCTGGGTCCTGAGCCTGGCTCGTAGGGGGACCCCACAGGAATTTGGCGGCTCCTCAAGCCCAGGGCCCCCCTTCAGGGCAGCCTCACCCTGGGCGGTGGCACCGTTTGCTCTGATCCCTGCTGAGGGTCAACTCTTCCATCCCTCTGTCGGCACAAACTCTGCACGACCCTGAATCTGGGGAGCTGGTGGGTGCATTCCCAACTCCTAGGCCCTCCCCAGTATCCTCCTCCTGCTCCTGCCTCATCCTCCCAGCAGCTTTTTCCCCCTGACCCATTGCTGGGGGCTCCAATAAAGGCCCCAGTGCAGCTCAGTAGCTCTGAGTGGGCGGGGTGGGCACATCTGAGGGCACAGCTGGGTGCTGGCACAACCAGACACCAGCACATCTGGGCACAGGGACCCCATTGGGTCCCCCCAAGCTGTACAGCCGTTGCTTCCCAATGCTAGTTTTAAGGGGAAAAAAAAGGTTTTCCGAGATCTGAGTTGTTCTACTGCCAGATCCTGGAGATCCAGTAGCCTGGATGGGGAAGGATTTTAGGGAAAGGGGCATGTGAGGGGCTGGGGAGCTTGAATGAAAGACAAAGAACAAGAAGACAAACAAAAATCTTTTTAACAGAGAACAAGGAATTCCTGGTGGGATAAATACCGTGGGAGATTTAGGGACCATTTGCTTGGGGCATGGAAAAAATTCCTGGGATGTACTGGGATGGGGGGCTGGGAGGGATCCTCCCCAAACCTGAGGGAAATCCCTCCAACTCTCAGAGACTGCTGCTTCCCTCATATTTGTCCACTGAAAACAATAAAATTCTATAAATCCCAAATTTCCCCAGGGATGGAGCTGTTTTGGCTCCTTGAGACTGGGTACAAGCCCCAGTTTCCCCCAGTTTGCACTCTGAACACAAATGGGTGGAAGTCTGGATCCATCATCGGCGGCGTCTGTCCGGACTGCGGCTCCGACGGCGGCCACCCCTGGAAAACAGGGAAAAGTGGGGAAGGGAAAGGGGAAAAGGGGGAAGGGGAAAAGGGGGAAGGGGAAAGGAGGAAAGGGGAAAGGAGGGAAGGGAAAAGAGGATAAGGGAATGGGGAAAGTAAAGGAAAAAGGGGGAAAAGGGAAGGAAGTGGGAGGAAAGAGGAAAAAGGGGGGAAAGGGAGGGAAAAGGGTACGGGAAATGGGGGAAAGGAGAGGGAAGGACGGAGTCTAGAAGGGCATTTTGGGGTGTTGATCCCTATTCTAACCCCACCGATCCCATGATGGTGTCTGGGATGCCCCCATTCCCCTAGCCGAGGGTTCCAGTGCTACCACAGGTCCCTCCCATTCCCAGGTCCTGGAATTCCCAGGAATTCCCTCACCTCCGCTTGCCCTTGGGGGGGCCCCTGACAAAGCACCAGTCAACGCTGACTGGCTGTCCCATGAGCTCCTGCCCGTTGAGCCCCTCCATGGCTGCCTGCGCCTCCTTGTAGGTCTCATACTCCACCAGCGTGTAGCCCTGGGATGGGATTGGATTAGGAATGGGATTGGGAATGAGCCTGCACACCAGGAGTCCTCCCAGTTGAGGACTGGGGTGCAGGGACCTCCCAGTAAGTCAATTTTGAGGCGCAGGACTCCCATGACTCCCGGATTTGGCTCAGTTTTGGGGTGCACCCACAGCACCTCCGAGCCCAGAGCCTTCCCCAAGCTGAGATGGAGCCTGGGGGGTCCCCACAAGCGCCCTCCTCTCCCCCCAACCTTCAAGTATCCCGTGCGCCGGTCCAGGTTCAGGTGGATGTTCTTGATCTCCCCAAACTCGGCAAATCGGTCGTGCACGTCCTCCTCCGTGGCCTCCTCATGCACTCCTGTCACAAACAGGATCCAGCCCTCCACGGCTGGGCAGGGAAAGGGGGGGTCACAGAGCTGGGAATGGAGCTTCCCCCCCAAAATCCCCTGCCTTGGGGAGGGGACAGGGAGCCCCACGGGTGAGATTTGGGGGTTGACACAAAAGTGATCCTAGGAAGGTGGGGAAGCATCATCCCAGCATGATCCCAATTTTTCCTCCTTCCCACGGTATGTCCCCAGGAAAGGGTCTGTCAACCAAAATCACTCCTTTTTCACAGCTAGGAAAGGGAGATGGAGGCCCAGTGTCCACAAATCCTGACTGAGGCTGGGGAAAGCTTACTCCAGCAAAGCTGAACTCCAATCCAGGACATCTCCCCCCACCAATTCACCCTCCCTTCCACGGGGAAAGTGCCCCTTGTGACACTTGGAGGCTGTGGGGTTCTCAAGAAGGAACATCTCCCCCAGATTCCCCCATTTCCACCTTGGGAAGGGGATACAGAGCTGGGGTTTGCCTTAAAATAAATCCTTGGGATGAGGGAGGGGAAAGGAGTGTCCCAGCAGGGTTGAGCCCTGACCCAGAGCTGCAGAGCCCTTGCAAAGCCCTCCAGGTCCCCAGTGTCCCCCCCTCACATCTCTGTGGCCCTGGCTCATCTCCGTCCTGCTCGACGCTGTCGTAATCTTCGCGCACCCGAGCACGAGATCCTTCCTCTGGAAAGGAGGGAAAATGGGGGAAGAACGGGGCCCCCAAACTTCGAGGTCACCCAGCCCCTCTCAGAGCACCAGGGAAGGGGTTTGGGGGTGTTCTGGGGCCTCACCTGAGCCAAAGCCACGGCCCTTTCGCTTCTTGGCCTTTTCCTTCAGCTTGTGGATGCTCTCTGGTGGGAATTGCAGGGATGGAGCAAAATCATCGAGTCAGAAGCAGAGAACCCACCAGGATGGACAGGGACCCCCTCACCCTGGCTGGGAAGGCCCCTCTGGGCTGGGAATGATGCCCTGGGCTTGCAAGGATGTCCCTGGGTCAGGAGAGACCTACCTGGGCAGGACCCCCTGGTATAGGCAGGGACACCCCTGGGAAAGCCAGGACAGTCTCCCCATTATGAGAATGGCCTCCCCCGGACCGGACAGGACCCCCAGAGTTCCTCCGGGCCGGGAATGATCCTATGAGCCGGGAATGACCCGTTACGGACAGGCAGGAACCAGCTCCCATGCTGAGATTGACTCTCTGAGCCAGGAATGACCCCCTAGTGCCGAGAAGGAGCCCCCTGGGAATGACATGAACCCCCACCCCGGGCCGGGGCTGTCCATGAGGCCATCGGGGTTTGGGGGGTGCGGCCAGAGGCGGCGGAAGCGGCTCCGCTGAGCCGAGTCCCGGCCGGATCGCTCGGAGAGGGCCGCTCTGGGCCGGATGGTATCGCCCCAGTCCCGCGCTCACCGTCCCCATCCTCATCCATAGCGAAATCCTCTCCGCCCGCCTCATGAAGATCCAGCACGTCCGCCATCTTGCCCGGAATAGCGGGGCACGCCGGGAGCGCCGGAAGTGCCTCCATAGTGGGAGGGCGTCAGGCGGAAGCGCCGGCGCCGCCATGCTGAGAAGGTCACGGTGCTCCCCCTTTCTGGGGGCGGCTCCTGGGCACGACTGGCCCCACAAAATGAGCAAGAGCACCAAAGTTAACCAAAATCACTGGGTTTATTGTATAAAATCCACAGCGGTGTTTATCCCGCCCGATTCCCATAATTTCACTGCCTCAACAAGGAGCACAACTTTCTACATACAGAGAAAACTTGAATTTGTTAATTTTACACCTTCCACGGAGATCTGGAGTCACCGAATCAGCGCTCCAATCTCAGAAGCAATGTAATATTCGGTTTCTTCCTTTTTATTTTTTTTTTTAAATTATTTTCTTTTTCTTCCACAGCAATGGAACTCCCAAAATCCTCCCAGCCCTGTTTACCTGGAGCACGAAGAAGCCACCTGGAGTGCTGGGAAGAGCTTCAGGGATTCTGTTATGTTCTGAATCAGGGGAATAAATTGCGGGATTAACTCCATGTTATTCCTAAATCAAATCTTTCCAATATTTCAGGAAAATGACAGCCTACAACCCCCTATCCCTTTTAAAATCCCTTTTCTAGCGACATCAAACGTTTATAGTGTTTGTAGAAAGTATAAAAAATATATAAACCCTCAAAATAGGCTCGTTAGGATGCAGATATAAAAATGGGGTACCTACAGATAATGGAATTATTCCATTTTTATCCTAAAACAATGATTATTGCTGGAATATCTTGTGGTCAGGCAGAGGGAAGAAGGAGGGTGGGAATAGTGGAATCCAAAGGGATTAAGAGAATAAAAAGTGGGAAAAGCTGTAAAACGGGACGGAAAAGAAATTCTGGCTTGGAATTTAGTTTGCATTTCCAGTCTGACGGGGAAAAAGGGGAGTAAGATGGAAATTTCCATGGATAAACTGACATTTTCTTGGGTGAACTTGGAGCTGTTTGAAAATTCCATGTTATAAAAGGAGTTTTTAAAGATAAATACAGTCTAAATTTCTTACGGACATAGATACAAGGGATAGGGAATGATTAGTGCAAATCCCTCCCTCAGTCACAAACTCTCCGAGGCTTTTCCAGCCTTTCATGAAATGGCCAATGCTGATGTTTGGCTATAGACAGGGCAATTCCAGGGTGAACTGCAGATCCTGCTGTGCTTGGGACTGGAATACTGCAGGCTGATCCCAGATTTAATTCCAAACCATAGTTTTCAATCCCTTTGGATACAACATGCCAATGCATGTTGTATCCAAACAAGATTTAATTAAGGAGCTCATCAAGGGGGTTTAATTGATCCCTTTCTGCTACCGGAGGGAGGGGTTGCCAGGCATTGAATCCCACAGGCTTTTCCAGAGCAAACACTGGATTCCATGGAATCCCACCTGCTCCAGTATCAATAGAGTGCAGAGAGGACAAAACCTGTGATTTGAACCCCGAAAATAAGGGACAGAAAAAAATCTGTAGGGAATGAGGAATTCCCAGGGAATAAAATTTCTCTAGGGAATGAGAAGACTGAGGAACAGCTCTAAAAGCCAGGATGAAACTGCTAAAATCCATTCAGGAGCTTTTTCCCTAAATTTCTTTCAAATGTGCAAACGGGCCAGGATTCAGGAAAGGGTGTTGGGAGCACCGGGAAGGATCCTGGGGTGGGATCCTGGGGTTCAGCAGCCAGAGGAGTGCGCAGAGCCCATCTGGCCAGCTGCAAGCAACAGGATGTCCTTCTTCTCCTTATGGAATCGCAGCTCTTTCCCAGCCAGCCGGGCCTCATCCAGCTCCCGCTCCGTGGCTGCCAGCTCCCGGGAAAGGGCGCCCGGAATGCTCTGCTCCCGGTTCACCCAGTCCAGGGCCATCTGGTTCCGGATGTCATCGTCCAGAGCACGGTGGGAATAGTGAGCCAGGACTTCCTGGTGGGAACAGGATGCAGGGGGAAGCTTAGGAATGGGAAGGAGCAGCAGGACTGAGGCGGCTCCTGAGCAGCCCTGGACTCACCTGGCGCGAGCACTGACGCTCCCGCATGGCCTTCAGGCTCCCATTCCAGTGCAACAGCTGGAAAACTGTCATAAGTTCCTGGGATGGCAAGAGGGAGGCAGGATGAGAGCAGATTCAGGACCAGGATCACGGAATCATGGGGTGGGGTGGGGCAGAAGGGACCTTGTGAATCCCCTGGACCCCATGGGGGACACTGGACACCTGCCTGGGTGGCTCTGTGCCCCTTCTAACTTGGCCTGGAGAACTTCCAGAGATGGGGCGGCTTCCCTGGACATGGATTCAGCCAAAGGCACCACCAGCACCGGGACACTGGGGTAAAATTCCCTGATTAATCTGGACTACAATGGAGACAGAGCCTCCAGTGCTCCCTGTGTCCTGGGAATTCTGAGATTCTCTTCTCCAAGTTAAACCACTGGCAGCACCAGGTACAATTCCAAGTTTTCCAGCGATTTCTCCCTCCAGGCCACACAAATTCAGCTTAAAAACTGAGACCTGTTGGGCTTCCCAAACCCAAATGGAGCTGGGAATCTCCATCCCAGAGTCTCCATCTTTAAACAGGGCCTTCAACACAAATACCTCCTGCCTGCTGCCCTGGAGCAGAGTCATGGCCAGATTTCTTCTCTAATGAAAATCCAGCTCCAAGTGATGTGTGCTCCAGAATTATTCCCAGTCCTTACCCAAGGCCAAGTTGAAATTGAAAGGATTCAGAAATCTCAAGGAACTATTGGAACATCCTGGGATGGACAGTGAGTTCTAAACCTGATTTCCCTGGCTCTGCTCCCAGCTGTTTCTTCATAAAGGCTGGAATAAAGCCCAGAGGACTCTTCATTCCCAGCTGTTCTGCTAATCCTAATCCATGTTCCAGAACCTTCCCTTGGTAGCTCAGACTTCCCACTGTCCAGATGTTCTTCCCAGCCACATTCCCACATTCCAATGGGACACAAGGATAGCCCTGTGGTTTGGGTGAATGTCATGACACCACTGACTCCCAATTCCACAATCAAAGTGTCTTTGGGGGAAACATGTTCCCATCTTTCCTAGTGAGAGCTCTTGCTTCCTTGTTTTCAGGGAGAGGATAAATCCCACTAATTAACTGGACTACTGCAATTAGGACATTTGAAGGTACCACCTGGAAATATCACAGTGACAGTGAGAAACCAAATTCCAAGGACTTTGCTGTACCTGGAACTACCCCAAGTCTGATCAGAATCAAAAGGAAACCCTGAGTTCATTTTCCATAGAAAAGACTAAAAAGGTAGCTGGAAGATCAACCCTAATATCCCTTAACCAAATCAGGAATGGGACTTGGGTAGATCAGGAACAGTATCTGCAAAAAAATGGAAACAGTACCTGGAACTCCAGCATGGATTTTCCCTTGTTGGACTCCAGCATGAAGCGGAAGGCCCCAATCCCAGTGTTGGGATTATCTGCCTCTTCTCGATTGCCCTGCAGAGACATTCCAGACAGGATCTGCTCCTGCTACACTATCCCCACTCCCAGAATTCCCAGTGGGATTCAGGAGAGCCTGATGCCCGCACAGGCTGAGCTGTCACACCCTTATCCAGGTAATCCAGCCTCAACTGCATGGCATAGGTGGCACGGGCCACTCTGGCACTCCCTGGACAAATCTGGGACAGCATCTGGATAAATTTGGCTCTCCTAGAGCAATGAATCCCCTGGTAACAGGATTTTTTCTGCACTACTTCCATGGCTTTCACAACACCCCGGAGATGACAGAGCAACCTGGGCCGCATGGCAATAATTCCCTCCGAGATAATCAAAGCAGGAAAGGGAGAATGCTAAGCTCCCAGTGATAGAAACTAAAATTCCTGGAAAATCACTGGTTTAAGGAAAACTAGTGGATGTGACAACATGGAATGGCCAGGAAAATCCACATCTCAGCCTCGTTATCCCACCCTGGAGTGCAGCACAAAGAGCAGAAGAGTGGGAATGAAGCTACACTTAAAATCGTAATGCTCCATCAAACCCTCCTACTTCCAAGGAGTTCTAATCTGCTCTTGGAAGTTTTCCCCAGGATTTTCCGTCCCCATGCTCACGTTGAAGGATGCCAGGGCCTCAGAGACACTCTTCTCAATGAAGTCATCCGTGATCCGGCGAGAAGGGTGCTCATTGAACACAGAATTCATCAGCGCGATCTTGGCTGCACTCCGGCGTGCCTCAGCCTTAGTGGGACAGAACTGGGGACACACAGCCACAGTCGAGACATTTCCAGGATCCCGACAACCCCCGGGAATGGGAATTGAGTGGGGGTGGGATTAGGAAACCATGCTTCTAGAATCAAAAGAGGTTCAGAACCTCCCGTTGCATTGTCAATTAATTAATTACCTCAAACCCAAACTGTACCTAAATTCCCCCCAAAGACCAGGATTTTGGGATGGGATGACCCTGTGGCTGCTGAAATTTTTTCTTTTGGAGCTGTTTTCCCAACCAAGAAGAAGGGCAGGAAAGGATCTGGAACACAGCCAGGACTTGATGAGATGTTGGGACTTTAATCTCTTTGATGAGGGATTTGGGCCAGGAGTTTTCCCAGAAGGGGTGAAGAAATGGGTTCCTCCAGTGGGATGTTCCCTGCCCACAGCACAGGGTTGGAAGAAGATGGTGTTTAAGGTCTCCTCCAAATCAAGCCATTCCAGGACCCCATGCTTTGATTTCCACAGTCTTTTGACAGCTGGAGAAGAGGTTTTGGGACAAATCCTGAGCTCCAGCAGAGGAACATTCTTCTGCCGGTTTAAACCTCTGCCTAATCCTGGGACGGAATAGGAAGGATCAAATCCTGGGAAGGAGAAGGAAGATGAGATCCAGCCAATCCAAGAGTTTTCCCTGATATCCCATCTCCTATCTCAGCACTAAGGTGGAAGTGACCAGAATATGGAATAAAGGACACAAAAAAGCACAATCCACAGACAAATCATCCTGGATTGGGATTTGGTGGGGATTTACAGACCAGAAGCAACTTGCAGCTAAATTTCCTTGGAACTAAAGAGGTTTAGAGCCAGACATGGGCTGGAATCGGCAGGAGAATGCCTGCGCAGGGAGGAGATATTTGGGAAACGATTCCGGTGAGGTCCAGGCGAGGTATTCCTGGGGTCGGGATCGTACCTGGAAGCTGCCGAAGCAGCTGCCCCCGGGAAGGGTGACATAGCAGACGTAGGGAGGGCTGGCGGCTGGGACCATCTCGTACAGCACCAGGGCGCCGTTGCGCAGCTCGGCCCCGCGCGATTGCTTCATCTGCCAGAACTCCTGCAGCGCCTCGACCACGTTCACTGCCGGACACAGCCCGGAGCAGCCGGGAGAACACAGGGTGTACGGCAGGGTGGAAATGGAGGAAAAGGGGATGAGGAAGGAAGGAAACGGAACATGGAAATAAGGAAAAGGGACACGGAATTAAGGAAAAGTGAAAAAAGGGAAAATCAGCATCCCCCACCCCCCTGCGGTCCGTCGAAAATCCCGGTTACCCCCCGGTCCAGCTCACCGCGGCCGTAGCCCTGCGTGTGTTTGGCGAAGCTCCGCACTACGGCCTCCACCGCCTCCCGCAGCACCGCGGGCGGCCCGGGCACGGCCCCGGCCCCCGGCCCGGGGGGAGCGGGGGGGCCCTGCAGANGCCGCTGCGCCCGCACCGCCTCCATAGCCGCGCTCCCTCTCCAGCGCCGCGCTGTCAATCAGCGCCGCTCCGCGCCCAGCAGCCCAATAGCAGCGCGGGCTCGGGGCGAGGGAGGCGGGGAAAGCCCCAGCAGACCAATCATGATGCGGTGCGCGGCTTGAGGGGCGGGGACAGGGCGCGGCGCACTCAGCCACTAACACAAATAGCGGTGTGTGGTCGCGGGGCGGTGAGAGGGCGGGGATTAGGGGGCCACTGTCCAATCGCGCTGCGGGGTTTGTTACACTGACAGGGGAAGCAACGAATCAAAATGCAGGAAACACAAAACAGCAGAGATGGCGTACGGAGTGACAGCCACGCTCTTATTGATCAGGAGAAGCAATTAATGGCAAAAGGAACCAATCAACTCCTCGGCACAGATTTTAAGGCGGAGATTTTGGCTGTCGCCCATTCAGGGGCTCTGTTTTGGTTGGAGCCGCGGGTCCGCGCACAGCCAGTGGCAACGAGCCGCGGCGGCTGCCGGAAGTGACGCCGTGCCGGGCTCGGGAGCGGGCCCCCGCCATGGAGGCCTGGGTGCGCTTCAGCGCCCAGAGCCAGGCCCGGGAGCGCCTCCTCAGGTGCAGCCTTGGTTCCCCGGGCCCGGCGGCGAGTCATGGGTGGCTCGGGGCAGGGGGGTCGTGGAAGTTCGGAGAGGGCGGTCACGGGAGCAGCGGGAATTACGGAGAGTCCCGGGAACGGAGGCCTCGGAACCCGAGGATCCCGGCGGTCCCAAAATTCCGATGCGGCGGGTGGGGCATGGATGCCTTAGAGGCCAGAGAAGGGGGGCCCGAGGCCCCGGGGTGATGTCCCCAGTGCTCCGTGCCCCCCTGACTCCCTCGTTGTCCCCAGGGCCGCCCAGTATGCCTGTGCCTTGGCTGGGGCCGCGCTGAGCCGCGCCGGGAACGGCTCCGGGGGCAGCTCCGAGACCCTGAGCCGCCTCCAGCATCTGGAGGCTCATCTGAGCCTGGGCCGCAAGCGTGAGTGGGGGCGGTCAGGGCGGTTTTGAGGGGGGACAGGGCGGCCCTTGGGATCCGCAAACACCCGATGACCCCCTCGTGTCCCCCTCCTGCAGTGCTGCGCCTGGGGGGCTCAGCCGAGGCCCTGGCGGGGGCCCAGCGCTCACTGCATGTACCCGACCCTGTCCTGCGCTTCTGCCTCACCCTGTCCCACCTGAACCGTGCCCTCTTCCTGGCCTGTGACAACGTCTTGTGGGCCGGGAAAACCGGGATCCTGCCTGGCCTTGCCACGGATAAGTGGAGCCAGAGGTCCTTCAGGTGAGTGAGAAGAGGTGTCTGGATTTGGTGTGGCGTCCGTGGAAGGAAGGTTGAAATGCCTCATCATGTCTGTTGGGTGAGCGAGGTGGACTGGTCCGATTGCCAAGGGAGAGCAGGGAATAGGATTCCTGAGGGAGAGCAGAGAATGGGGTTCCCCTGGGGAGAATAAGGAATGGAATTCCCATGGGAGGACAGGGAGTGGAATTACTGATGGAGAGTAGGCAATGAGCTCCCCAAAAGAAGGCAAGGAATGAAATTCATCCAGGGAGAGCAAGTGGTGAATTTCCTAAGGGGATCAGGGAATAGGCTTTCTGAGGGAGACTGGGTAATGGAATTTCTGAGTGAGGCCAGGGAATGGAATCCCCATGGGAGAGCAGGTTCCTGCCAACTAACAGTGACTTTTCCATTCCCCCAGGCATTTCTGTGGCTGTTGGGAGTGACCAGAGGCTTCTGCTGCCATTGTTTCCCACTCTCTCTCATCCCTGCTCCCTGTTTTTCCCAGGTATTACCTGTTTGCTCTGGTGGTGAACCTGAGCCGGGATGCCTATGAGATCCGGGTGCTGCTGGAGCGCGCGGAGGCGGCCAGGAAGCGTGGGAAGAGCCCGGAAAACAGGCCCCAGCTCCAGGCTGATGGCAGGCTCCAGCGTCTCCGGCTCCACCTGCAGCTCCAGCTGCAGCTCCTGCTCCAAGTGCTCCGGGACAACCCCCCACTTCTGCTGGACCTGCTGCGGAATGCCTGTGACCTGGTGATCCCACTGGAAAAGCTGGGGCTGTGCCGGAGCAGCCCAGGAATTGTGGGATTCTGTGGCCTCACCTCCTCCGTGCTCTCTATCCTCACTATCCTCCATCCCTGGCTCAAACTGAAGCCGTAGTTATCCCAGGGCCTTCCTTGGGATGTTTGGGAATCCTGGGGGCTTATCCCAGGGGCTGTGACACCTCTGGAGCTGACTGGCTCATTCCATTCCCATCATTCCTGACTCTTTGGAGCCACAATATTCCAGCACAGGATATGGTGTTGGATTCCACAGGGACATCAGCTCCCAAAATGCGTTTCTTCCCATTGACTTTTCCAGCAATTTTAGAGGTTCAACATTTCCCCTTTCTGTCTGGGAAGCACCTTTAACATGGAACCAACTAACAGGGAATATTTGGGGCTGGAAAACGTGGATTGCTGGGGGCTTCTCACTGTTTTTGGGGGGCTTGAAGCCATGGGATTGGGATGATTCCGGTGCCAGATACTTATCCAATCCAAAATTGTTTGGACAATTTTCCTGCCTTATAAGAAATCTGAATGCAGGGAGAGGGGAATGAGAAGAATGGATGTTAGGGATAAATCCATGGCTTTGTGGGGAAATTCCGGCAGGAATTTGCCCTCCTGAGCCTTCCATGAAAGCCCAGGGTAAGGAAGTGACCGGAGCCAAGCTGGAGGATGACTCCCAGCATTCCCATATGGATTTCCCTCCATTGGAGAACATGGAGGGGACTCGGCACCCTGAGTGCTTCCCAGCAGATCCACCTCCCTTCATCTGCCCAGAGCTACACAGATCCACGTCGGCTGCACTGCCCTTCCCAGATAGCCTGTTCAGTGTTTTTTGGGAAAAATCAGAGTGTGGCTGGCTGGCTGTTGAGATTCCCTTCACCTGGTATTTCTGGCGCTGCTGCCTCAGTTAATTCCCTTTTTCCCTGGATTCTGTGACACTGGATTGCGTGTGGCCCCAACCCAGCTCTGATGTTTGTTACTAAGCCCTGGACCCAGAGACACACTGGGAGCTGGAAATTACTAAATTCCAGGGGCAGATTGTCCTTGGATCTGTCCGTGGGAGGACAGGAATATCCTCTGGAAGGTTTTTTGTGAGCTCCATATGGAAGCACTGCCCACTCCTGGGCCCATCTGGCTTGTGCCAAAGGCTTTTTCCTGGGAAAACCAGACATTGAAGGCTTTGGAGCAAATGTATATCCTGGTGGGAATTGGGATGGGTGGGAAGCGCTCCAGTGGATCTCACAGTGTCAGTGTAATTAATTAATTAAATTATTAAAGTGCAGCGGCTTCCAGTCCCCATGTCCTGGGATCTCGGGAAATGCAGGACACTGGGAATGCTGGGCTGAGGGGACTGGGATGGGCTGGGAATCACACAATCACAGAATATCCTGAGCTGGAAGGGACCCACTAGGATCACTGAGAGCAGTGTCCAAACGCTCCCGGAGCTCTCAGGAGGAGCCTGTTCAGTGCCCAGCCACCCTTTGGGGGGAGAAGTTTTTCCTGATACCCACCTAAAGCTGCCCTGGCACAGCTCCAGCTCTTCACCTGGCTCCTGTCCCGGGTCACAGGGGATCGGAGAGGCAGATTCCCAAGGTCTCCCCTCAGTCTCCCCCAGGCTGAACAAACCCAAGTGCCCTCAGCTGTTCCTTGTGTGGTCCATCCAGACCCTTCCCCATCCCGGTATCCTTTGGATACTGTCCAGGGATTTAATGTGTTTTCTGTGTTGGAGTGCCCGACACTGCCCCCATGGTTGGGAGTGAGCCTAAAGCAGTGAATCCATCCCCTCTCAGTCCCTGCCCGGTACCCCCAGGACATGAATGTCCCTTCTGGCTGCCAGGGCACTGCTGGCTCAGACCCAACTGACCACTGACCAGCGCCCCCAGGGCCCTTCCTGCAGCTGCTCTCCAGCATCTCATCTCCTATCTGTCCGTACATCGAAGGCTGCCCCATCCCAGGTGGATGAATGCTGGACTGGGGGCACTGGGATGGGCTGGGAATGCTGGACTGGGAGTACTGGACTGAACTGGGGGCACTGGGCTGGGACCCTCCCGTGGTTTCAGGGGCTTTGGAGAACCGTTGGAACTGAGGAGGAAACGTCCCTGCTTTTCCTGGGGTCAAAGGGTGGGTGGAGGGATACCCAGTCCCTTCCCTGTCTCATCCCATTCCCATCCTGTCTCTCCAGAGTTGCTCTTCCTGCCCCGGCTGAGCATGGACCAACATCCTGCACTCCAGGAGCTGCCCTGGAGAGGTTTGGGGGGGTGTGAGGTGCAGCAGAAGGATTTTGGAGGGGTGGTTGAGTTGTCCAGAGGCATTTGGGCATTGGGAAGGAGAAAGAATCTGGAGTGGGAGGAGGCTCCCCCTGTGCCTCAGTTTCCCCTGTGACCCGAGGGGGCCCTACCTGGGTGGGGCTGTCTGTAGCCACAGCTGGAGCTGCACAGTCACTGTTTGTCTGTTTTTCTCCTCATTCCTTGTTTTTTTTTCCCCAAAAATTCCAGCCTGTCCCACAGCCGCTGGCAGCACAAGTTTCCTTCTGTCCTAAATTGCAGAGTTTGAATTTTTTCACTTCTTTTTTTTCTTTTTTTTTTTTTTTTTTTTC
>VZTB01009527.1:0-23482 GCA_013397245.1 Thryothorus ludovicianus | reverse complement strand
CAGGGGTGTGTTTGGGGTGCTGGGGTCCCCCGTGGGGTGCCCACCTTCTTCCTTCTCCCCACTGGGGTGCCGAGCACCCCAACCCCCCTCCCGGAGGTTGGATGGCTGCGGGCTGCTCTCCCCACCTCGGGACCCTCCATCACCTCCCCAGGGCTCTGTGAGGGATTCAACATCGATGTGAGGCACTCGCGGGTCTTCCAGGGGTCCCCCGAATCCCAATTTGGGTACCGGGTGCTGCAGTGGGGGGACGATGGGAACAAGTGGTGAGTGATCCCTGGGGAGACCTGGGGGAGATGGGAGAGAAGGGGAAACTGAGGAAAGGGGAGATAGAGGTGAGGAGAGGAGGAAGGGGGATGGGAAAGGGGAAACTGAAGCAGGGGGGGGGAAATGAGGTTGGTAAGGGGAAACTGAGGTGGGAAAGGGGAAACAGGAACGGGGACAGTAGGCAGGAAAGGGCAACTGAGGAGGGGAAGAGGGAAATTTGAGGATGAGTGGGAGAAACTGAGTTAGAAAAGGGAAGAAGGGAGGGGGAAACTGAGGTGAGATGCCAAAAGCGAGGTGGGAAGCAGTGGAAGTGTGTTTGGAAAAGAGAAACTAAGGCAGGGAGGGGGGAGGCTGAGGTTGGGAAGGGAAAGCGTAGGAGGGCAGGGGCTGGAACAGCAGGAGGTCATGGCCAGAGGGCTGGACAGGCAGATGGAGGCGGCCTTGGTGCCGCAGTGTGGGAGGCAGAGCCTGGCATGGTGCCCCCAAAAACATGGCAGCTGGATTGGAGTGAGGAGGGCATGGTGATACCCCCGGCGTCCCCTATGTGTCTCTCCCTGTGTCCCCCCTTGTCCCTTCAGGCTGCTGGTGGGGGCCCCGTGGGATGGGAATGGTCAAGGTGACATCTACAAGTGCGGCGTGGGACTCCAAAACTCTTCCTGTGCCAAGGCCAACCTCGGTACTGAGGAGGGTGGCTGTGACTGGTGAGGCCTGGGGTCCCCACGGTGCTCACCTCGCTTCTGTCCCCGTGTCCTCAAGGGGCCGCAGCTCCATGGCTCCGCAGCAGCGCCGGACACCTCGGGATGACACTGGTGGACTCCAAGGATGGTGGATTTGTGGTAAGCAGAGCCTCCGCAGAGGAAAACTGAGGCATGGTGGGGGATGAGGGGAGGGAGGTGGATGTCACTCACTGCTGTGTCCTCATGTCACCCCCCCAAGGCATGTGCCCCACTTTGGTCCCAGGAATGTGGCACCTCCGTGTTCAGCTCTGGCCGCTGTGTCCAACTCAACGAGGAGCTCCAGCTCATGGGGACCATTGCACCCACAGCACAGCGTGAGTGAGGCGGGATGGACTGGGACATACTGGAATGTGCCACCCTGGTGTCACATCCTGGTGTCACTGTGTCCCTTGCCAGGCTGTTCTACCTACATGGACATCATCCTGGTTCTGGATGGCTCCAACAGCATCTACCCCTGGGAGGAGGTTCAGGCATTCCTTGGGAACATCCTGGGACGCTTCTTCATTGGTCCTGGCCAGACCCAGGTCAGAGCTTGGCACCTTGGCCAGCACTGGTGTCCCCAAGGCTGGGATGATGTCTCCAGGGCAAAGTGATTGTCTCTAGTGCAATGCTGTTGCCCCTGGGTTGATGCTAACTTTGGGGCGATGTCATTGTCCCTGGGGTGATGCCACCCCTGTGGAGATATTGCTCTGGGGGGACCTCATTGTCTCCAGGATTATGCCAGCTGGAGATGGTTTTGGAGGGGCTAAAGGTGCCCTTTTCCAGGGATTAGGGGTTCCTGTAGGATTTGAGGGAGCTCCCTTGGGATTTGGGGGATCCCTGGCTCAAGTTTCCCTGTGTTTCAGGTGAGGGTGCTTCTGTACAGGGAGCAGGTGGTGCAGGAGCAGGTGCTGGGGCAACACCCTGGGAATTTGAGGGGTCCCTGTGGACTTGGGGATTCCCTGGGGGATTGAGGCACGTCCCTGTGGATTTGGGGCTCCCTCTGGTTCTGAGTCTCTCTCTTTCAGGTGGGGGTGCTGCAGTATGGGGAGCGGCTGGTGCAGGAGTGGGCGCTGGGGCAGCACCGCACGGCCCAGCGCCTGCTGGAGGCCGCCCGGAACCTGACGCGTCAGGAGGGGAGGGAGACACGGACGGCCATGGCCATCCGCCAGGCATGGTGGGCTCTGGAATGGGAACGCGAGCGGGATTGGGAATGGGGGCAGAATTGTGGATGCGATTTGTGTCAGGATTGACATCAGGATTGTCACAGGGAGAGGGAGGGTGCTGGGATTGGGATCAGAATTGAGATTAGGTTCTAGGTTGGGATGGGAATTTGAATAAGGATTGGGATTGGAATTTGTATCAGGCTTGGGATCAAATCAAGATTTGGGGTTGGGGTCAGGATTGGGAGGAGGGTCAGGACTGGGGAAAGTATTAGGATGAGGGTGGAACATTCTGCCAGCCACATTCCCACAGCACGGAGTCCTTCAGCCCGGCACGAGGCGGGCGCCCGGGGGCCACGCGGCTGCTGCTGGTGGTGACGGACGGGGAGTCCCACGATGGGGACGAGCTGCCGGCAGCGCTGGCGGAATGCGACCGGCGCAATGTCACCCGCTACGCCATCGCCGTGAGCCCCCTCCCACTCATCCCCATCCCTGCATTTCCCTTAAGCCCGGGGGGGGTCCTGCTGACCCCTGTCCCTCCTTCAGGTCCTGGGGCACTACCTGCGACGGCAGCAGGATCCTGAGGATTTCATCCGGGAGATCAAGTCCATCGCCAGTGACCCTGATGAGAAGTATTTCTTCAATGTCACAGATGAGGCTGCCCTCAATGACATTGTGGATGCTCTGGGAGATCGGATCTTCAGCCTGGAAGGTGCTGGCTTGAGGCTGGGATCCTGGGAAGGGCTGGGAATTCCAGCTGAAAGCACAGCTGGAGGAACAGAGCCTCCTTCCTCCCCCGGCCAGGCACCCATGGGGACAATGAGAGTGCCTTTGAGCTGGAGATGTCCCAGATCGGCTTTTCCATCCACCACCTCGAGGTGATACCACTGGGAAAGGTGGAAAATAAACCTCAGCCCATCTCAGCCCTGCTGAGTGTCCTGGGATGGGAGAGTGACATTGGTGAGGGCTGGGGACACTGAGGCGTTGTGGTGTCCCTGGGCTGACATGTCCCACTCATCCTGGCAGGACGGGATCCTCTTTGGAATGGTTGGAGCCTATGACTGGGAGGGAGGTGTCCTGGAGGAGAGCCAGCGTGGGCGCATTGTTCCACCCCGGGAAGCGTTTCAGGAGGAATTCCCACTGGAGCTGAAGAACCATGCAGCGTATCTGGGTATGAGGGATCTTGAGGGATGAGGTTAAAACCAGGCATACTCCATATCCTCGAGATTTGAGATGAATCAGGGATGTTCCATGTCCTGGAGATCAGGGGTGAAGTGGGGATGCTTGGTGATACAGAAATGCTCCATGTTCTGTGTATTTGGGGTGCCCTGCAGATACTCCATGCTCCAGGGATGCTCTGAACCTGGATATTTAGGGTGCCCTAGGAACACAGTGGGGACTCTGCTTCCCCGGGGCTGTCTCTCCTGCTGACCCTTCTTCCCCCCCCCAGGGTACTCCGTGTCCTCACTGCAACTCCCGGGGGGGCAGCACTTGTTAGTGGCTGGTGCTCCCCGATTCCAGCACAAGGGCAAAGTTGTCCTCTTCCAGCTGGACCCCACGGGGACCATGACGGTGGCCCAGGCGCTAATGGGGGAGCAGGTGAAGGGCGGCTGGGGGCCTTGAGGGCCTTGGGCGGGGAGTTTGGGCCCCTTACCTGCCCTCAGCCTCACAGCCCCTTGCATCCCCAGATCGGCTCCTACTTCGGCAGCGAGGTCTTGGCCCTGGACCTGGAGGGAGATGGGGACAGTGACCTGCTGCTGGTGGCCGCGCCCACCTACCTGGGGCGCCAGAGCAGGGAGACTGGGAGGNGCTGGGGGCAGGGGACTGGAAGAATCAGCGGGAGGACTGGAGGGATGCAAAGGATTGAGGGAATGTGAGGGAATCGGGGGATTGAGGGGGTGCCTGTCCCGTGGGGGTACCGAGGGCTCCCCCGCACCTCCCAGGACCGCCTGAGCCCTGCGGGGTCGCTGCACCCTGAGTCGAGGCCGCAGGATTCCAGGTTCGGCTCCGCCCTGGGCGCGGTGCCGAACCTGAGCCAGGACGGGCTGGCTGGAGTCGTGGTGGGAGCTCCGCTGGAGGATGGGCACCGCGGGGCTCTCTACGTGTTCCACGTCGCCCCGGGCACCCTCCTGCCCCAGTACAAGCAGGTGAGACGGCGCTGGGAGCGCTGGGAGGTGAGCACAACCCTGTGCGAGCCACTGGCGATGCCCCAACTCTCATTCCAAGCGCATCGAGGCGGCGGCGCTGGGGTGGAACCTCCGGTATTTCGGGATCAGCGTGGACGGACGTGTGGACATGGACGGGGACGGGCTGGTGGACGTGGCCGTGGGAGCGCAGGGTGCGGCCGTAGTGTTGCGGTGAGTAGGGGGTCAGGGGGGTCGGGGACAGGGACACCCTGGCCACAGGGATACCCTTGAGAATGGGGACGTGGAGAGGGACAGAGACACCTCGGGAACAGTGACATGGGGGTCCTGGGAACATTCATGGGGAAAGGGACTCCGTGCCTCAGTTTCCTCTTGTGAGAGCTTGCGATGCTCCCGAGATCCTCCCAGGGCTCTCTATGACTCAGTTTCCCCTGTGACAGGATCCAGGGTAGGGCTGGGTGGGTGTCCCTGTCCCCGCATGATCTCAATGAGACCTCAAGTGTGACTGTGTCCTCCAGCTCCCGCTGGATCATCCAGGTGTCCGCATGGATGTCCGTGGAACCAGCGGCTGTTAGTGTCACACGACGGAACTGCCAGCGCAGCGGCTCCAGCGCCGTCTGCCTCCGGGCCCAGATCTGCTTCCGTGCCCAGACACGCACACGGAACCCTGTGGACATGGATATTGGTGAGTGTTGGCAATGGGCAACTCCAGGGTCCTTGGAGTATCCTTGGAGCATCCCTGGCTGTCCCTGGAGCATCCCAGAAGCGTCCCAAAGGGTCCTGGAGCATCCTTGGAACATCCCAGAGTATTACAGCATCCCTGGCGGTACCCAGAGAATCCCCGGGGTGGGATACTTAGAGAACCTGGGAGCATTCCAGGAACATTCCAAGAACACCCCAGGGTGATCCTGGAACATTCCTGGAGTGTTCCAAGGTGTCCTGGAGAATTTCTGTAGCACCTCTGGAGCATCCTGAGGGCCCTGGATCATCACAGGATGTTGCTGGAGTATCACAATGTCCCTGGGAGCCTCCCAGGAGCATCCCCCGGGCATCTTTCCAGAGCATACATGTGGTGATCCTGGATCACTCCTGGAGTGTCCCAGGGTAGCCCTGGGCTATCCCAAGAGCATCCTGCAGTGTCCCTTGAATATCAACAGAGCACCCATATCCCTGGAGACCCACTGGAGCATGCCACAACATTCTGAATCCTCTGAGCTTTCCCTGGAGCCCTGCTGGTGCAACCCTGGAGCGTCCCCAGACTTCTCTGGAGTCCCACTGGAGCACCCAGTCCTGCAGGTGTCTCTGACCTGTCCCTGACCCACTCCCTGTCCCCCAGATCTCCGGTACAATGTGTCCCTGGAGGAGTGGATCCCAGGATCCCGTGCTGCCTTTGACTCAGGTGCCCGCCGACTGCTCCAGCGCAGAATTGAGTTCCCACTGGGAAGGCAGAGCTGCATCCGCATCCCCTTCCATGTCCTGGTCAGCCCCAGGACTCCTCCTTGCCCCACGGGAGGGCTCTTCCTGCCCCCCATTCGCGAGGTCTGCCTGGAATCAGGCTGATGGGATCCCTTGATTCAGCAGGACACCTCAGATTACCTGCGGCCCCTCAGCCTCAGCCTCACCTGGGCCCTGGATGTAGCTGCGAGGTCGGTGCTGGATGAGGCATCTCCCACCACCATCCGCAAACTGGTGTGTACTGGGAGGGGTGTCTCTGGACACTGGGATCACTCCAGACACCAGGATCACCCTGGCTCCTTCCAGATCCCATTTTTCAAGGATTGCGGGGATGACGACGAGTGTGTCACTGACCTGGTGCTCAAGGCCACCACAGACATTGTGGGCTCCAGGTAACCCTGATGTTCCCCCAGTATTCTCATGGTGTCCCTGGGATCCCAGGAGCCCCCTGTGACCCCCTGGCCTCCAGGCAGAGTCCCCACATCCTGCGGAAGGGCCGGAGGCGGATGTTTGTGGAGGTGGAGCTGGAGAACCGGGAGGAGAATGCCTACAATGCCAGCCTGTGGCTGCACCTGCCTGCGAACCTCCACTTCTCCAGTCTCATGCTCCAGGTACAGCCTGAGGGGGGCCAAAATCCCTGAGGAGCTCCTCCAAACTCTCCCAGGGTAAAGATGGAGACCAAGTCCTTTGGAGAACCTCTAGGTCATTCTTGTCCCAACCCATTCCAGGTGGGATGGGTTGGAGTGCATTGGGTTCCCAAACCCATTTCAAGTGGGACAGGAGGGTATGTTGTGTCCCCAGCCTCTCCCCGGTGGGAACTGGGGGGCCACTGTGTCCCCAGCCTTTTTCATGTGGGACATTGGGGTCCATTGTGTCCCACCTCCCAGGTGGGAGGTCATGTTCCATTGGTCCCCTGTGGCTCCTCAGTATCCCCCTGTGGGGGTCTGTTGCTGCCACCTCTCAGTGCCCTTTACTCCAACTCCGTGTCCTGGTCTCCATCGTGTCCCCTGGCAGGATCCCAGCACAGAGAAGCTGGAGTGCTCAGCACTGGGGGGCCACCGCCGGCGCTGCAGTGTCGGGTACCCTGTGTTCCGCTCGCAGGCCAAGGTATGATCCCCGAGACCCCCATGAAACCCTTGGGAGCCCCAAACCCCCACCACACCCCTCTGAGTCCCCCCAGGTGTCCTTCACCCTGGAGTTAGAGTTCAGCTGCTCCGTCCTTTTGGACCATGTGGAAGTCACCCTCCAGGCCACCAGGTAGGCGTGTGGGGGCCTTGGAGGATGGGCCACACCCCAGGGGCACAGGTGGAATCGGAGGATACTCCTGAGTGTCCCCCCTCCCTAGCGACAGCACCGAGGCAACACCACAGGACAACGTGGTCAAGCTTTCTGTCCCCATCCGCTACGAGCCCAACCTGTTCCTGTCCAGGTGGGGCTGGGAGACTGAGGCAGAGTGGGGGGGACATGGAGGGAGGCACACACAATGGATGTGACCCTCCTGTGTGCCCCCCCCAGTAACACCAATCTGCATCACTATGAGGTTCATCCCCTTGGCACCTTCAGCCACAGCTCTGGTCCCGAGTTCACCACTACAGTAAAGGTGAGATGATGAAGGCCTGGGGAGCGGGGCCCCGGGGAGCCCTGGCTCATTGTTCACCCGTCCAGGTGCAGAATTTGGGGTGTTACCCCATCCAGAACATCACCCTGCACATGGCCCTGCCAGCACTGGGCCACCATCAGGCCACCATCCTGTCTGTCACCCATGTCCTGGCTGAAAATGTGAGTGTTGGGACACTTAGGGTGCCTCGGGGGATCCCTGTGCCCTCCCTTTGATCACCCTCTCTCCCTCTCCAGGCCACCTGCGTTCTGCAACCCCCTGATGAGGGGACACAGGTGGTCCCAGTGCTCCCTGAGGACCTGCTGCACCTGGACAGGCTGGTAGAGATCACTGTGACCCTCCCCACCCCTCTCCCGAGGATTTGGAGGGTTCAGAGGGGATCCCCATTACTCCCGCCCCCAATTTTTGCCCCCCAGGACTGTTCCAACTCTTGGTGCCAGGAGCTGAGTTGCCGCCTGGGGAGGCTGGAGCGTGGCAGGGGAGTCTCTGTCCAGCTTGTGCGCACCCTCCACGACAGCTTCTTCAGTGGAGTGAGTAAAGGGGAGGCATGTGAGAAATTAGGGTGCCCCAGACTCCAGGGAGGATCTTAGGTGGGGGGTACACACAGCTCAGAACCCCCCTTTTCCCATATCCAGGTGAAATTCCAGAGCGTGAGGATAGTCAGCAGTGTCTGGCTGGGGGTTGT
Organism: Thryothorus ludovicianus; assembly: GCA_013397245.1. Classification (NCBI taxonomy): domain Eukaryota; kingdom Metazoa; phylum Chordata; class Aves; order Passeriformes; family Certhiidae; genus Thryothorus; species Thryothorus ludovicianus. Next base: position 15,437 of record VZTB01009527.1, on the reverse strand, counting down.
GGGGGACGTGTTGGTGCTGGAGGAGGGGGCGCAGCGCAGGGAGGTAGGACGTCCCCCACCTTCCCCTCCTCATCCTTGTTTCCCTCCCCAAGTTTCCTGTTCTCCTGCAATGCCTGTTTTACTCCCCTCACTCCCCTGATCCCAGTTTCCCCTCTAATCCTTGCTTTTCCTTCCAAATTCCTTCTCTCCACCCAAATCAGTTTTCTCTCCCAAATTGTTTCCCCCATCCCCATTTTTCCTCCCCAAATTCCCTGTTCCCCACCCCCCACCCCAATCCTGGTTTTCTCCCTCAAATTTTTGTTCCTCTTGCCAATCCTCTTGCAATTCCTGCAGCTGGTGCTGGAAGTGCTCCAGGGAAGGCGGGTGCCAGTGTCCCTGTGGATCCTGGGGGGCAGTGCCCTGGGGGGGCTCCTGCTCCTGGCACTGCTCAGCCTTGGCCTCTGGAGGGTGAGGGGGTCACGATGTTGCTTTGGGGAGGGTTGAGGTGCCATCCCTGAGGGAGTCACCGGATCACCTTGGGAGGGTCATGTCATCACCCTGGGGTGGATCACAACATCACCCCGAGAGGGTCATGATGTCATCCTGAGGGGGAGGTATTGATTCCCTCCCCCCCCGGGGGAGGACATTTCCACCCCTCCAATCCCTCCTCTTCCCTCCTTGCCCCCAGCTGGGATTCTTCTCCCGCCGGAAGCCTTCCCAGGAGGAGGAGGAGGATGAGCACTGAGGTGATGGCAGGAGGACATTCTGGAACCTCCCTCCCGGGACACATTCCAGGGCCATCCCAGGGTTTGGGATTCCTGGGCTGGCAGAGGGATGAGCAGTGGAGCCCTGAGGGTGGAGCCAGAGGATCCAGGGGAACATCTGGAAGTGGGAAAAGTGGGAATGAGCTGGAATGCAACAGCTCCAGCAATAAAGCTCTGGCCTGTGGTACTGCAGTGTCCTGCATCCCTGTGCATGCAGGTAATCTGGGAGCAGGAATGCTTCTTGATTCACGGAAAAACCTCTGGACTGATCCCAAGTACAACACAGAGGGATGGAGGAGATCCAAATCACAGCCCCCACTGGCTCTGGACTTAAATCCAGGACCACGGGGAAGGAATTCCTGATTTCCAGCATGATGTGGAAGGGGGAAGAAGTAGAAGCAGGAAGTAAGTGGGTGTGACCTCCCAGAAAACCCCATCAGGGGAGCTGGACATGCTGGATAACAGAGAAAAGCACTGGGTTTTTCCCAATCTCTGGGGATCCACAGTTCTGTCCTAGCTCCTGCACCAGGACAGGCATGTCCCTGTGTCCAGAATGGCTTCCAGCAGAGCAGGGATGGAGGACAGGGACAATGTGTCCCAACACAGCAGGAGGTGTTTGAATACCCTCTCTAGGAGACAAATACTGTAAATCGGGGTTTTCCTCCCCCAAAAGCTTTTTCCGAGCTCATTTCTGCCCTCCCCCCTGGGAATACCCCAGATCCTGCCTCCCTTTCCCAGCTCCAAGGATGACTTGGGAAGGGGAATTCATTGAGAAAGGCCTTTATTGGACGGAAGAGCAAAGAAAATCAGGAATTAAATCCATGTGGATGTGGAGCCACTGAGCCCAAGGGGTTTAGGAATGGTCCCCCCTAGGGCAGTCAGTGGATACCATGAATACGAGGTTAACTCCCAGGATTCAGACCTGGAAAAAAGTCACAAAAATGGGAAAAAATTCTCAAAACAACCAAAGAATCTGCAAAAATAAAGAGTTTCCTTAACTTATAGGGGAGGGCGGGGGGTTCCCAAGGGAGTGGTCTGTAATTCCCGCCTGGAATGACTGGTGAGGGCAGAGGGAGGTTTGGGCACACCTGGGGCCACAGGCATGTGGAAAAGGGTCAGAAAAACTCAAATCAACCCCAAAAATAGTCCAGAATGAGACAAAATCCTGCTCATCAAATTCCTGATACCGCATCATTCCCAGAGCCTTTTCCAGGACCATGGGGGCTCCTGAGGGTCCAACACCCCTAAGGAAGGGCTTCAGACTCTTCCTTCTTCCACCTGCCATGATTTTATAGACCCCAAAGATTCCATCCAAAATGGGGCAATAAAATCTCTTACAGATACAATTCCAATTTCCTGGAGTGCAGGAAGATCCCCAAAATCCCTTTTTTTATCCCAACCTTTTTCCAGAGAAGGCTATGAAGGACTTGGAACCCCTTTCTGGACTGGGCCCCACTGGAAAAAAACCTTTTCTTATACAAAAGAAAATCAAATCACTCCCAAAATTCCTAATTTAGGACTAACGAGGCAATTCCATGGAGCAGAAGGATAAGTTCCTGGGAGAAGAGCGCTTGGTGCTGTAATCCCACAGGGTGGGCCCCCTAATTCCTGCTACTCGGGAGGTTTGTTGGAATTTTCAGACAATGTACACCTCGAGCGGGCATGCTCCGGCCTCCGGAACCCTCTGGAGCTCTTCAGAACCTTTCAGAAGGGTCAGAAAGTCCATCGCTCCTGCACCGGGCTGTCGGAAGCATCAGGATTTGGCATTTGCCGTGTGGAATCTTCCCCCTTTAGGCTCTTCCTGCAGACGGGACACGTATCGTGCTGCGGGGAACACAGAGCCGTTATCCTGGGGGATTATCCTGTGGGATACATGGGTTTTCTGGGATCTTACCAGCTCCAGCCAGGGCACGATGCAGCTGCTGTGGAAGACGTGGTTGCAGGGGAGCTGCCGGACCTGCTCCGCCACGGCGTAATCCTCCTTGCACACCGGGCATTCCAGCCCTGTGTCTGCGAAAAACAGGGAATGGCAGGTCAGGGGGACAGGAGCAAAGGCTTCAGTATTTGGGAATCACTTGTGTAGGGTCTACTGGGAATGGGGTTTCCAGGGACTAAAGGGATCCCACCAGGAACAGAAGCTCTGGGGTTTACAGGTCATTTGTGTGTGCTGGAGATGGAACATCAGGCGTTCAAGGAATTCCTGCCAGAAACAAGCCAGGATCCGTCCGCCCATCCGTCCATCCATCCGTCCACCCACCCACCCATCCATCCATTCACACAAAATCCTCTGGAGATGGAGGATCCAGGGATCAATGAAATCCTACTAGGAACATGAGTGTCAGGATTTACAATCCACAGGGGATGAAGCATCCAGGGAACAAAGAATTCCTGCTGGGAACATGAGCTCTGAGCTCCACTAGCTGGGATCCATCCATCCACACACATCAACTAGGGAGTATTAGGAACTCCTAATGTTCTCTGTACATCAATATCAATGAACAAAAAGCAAGGTAAGAATGTTTGGATGCCTGCTACACCTTCCCAGCCTGGAATATGGGTTGATGATCCCAATGCTGGGTGTCACCAGCCAGGAGAGGTGGCTGAAATCCCACTCCCTTTCCCTCTGTTCTAAGCTCATGATGCTGACACAGACACTGCCAGGAGCTGAGCTCCTTCAGAGATCCCAGGGATCCCTTCCAACTTGGATATTCCAAGATTTCATGTTTCCTAGCCTGCATGGGCTCGGACACATGGAATTCCAGCTAGTCCTTGGCTTCCTGGAGGAGGGCAGAGGGGTGTGTAAAACCACAGGATAAAAATATCCCATGTAGAACTTTCTGGTTTAACCATAATGGAGGAGTAGAGTTCTGGTAACGGAGCAGTTGGGAGGGGGAGGGATCCTTGGGGTGAAAAATTCCTGGGATTTTTAATTGCAAAGCCAGGATTGTTCCGAGACTCCCCCAGGCCCCTGCTGGAAGTTTTCCATGACATTTCCACAGCAGAGTATGTCGAGAGCCAGTTTGAAAGGGAAGAAGGGATGAGTAGAGAGCACAAACAGAGATTTGGGATAGAAAAACCACCACGGGCATGGGAAGAGTCAGAACAGCATATTCTGGGACTCCCCAAGCCCTCTGGAGAATGGTGGAGCTCCAAGATTCCTGGAAGAACTGAACATCAGAGATGGCAGCAGCAAAGCTTGGGAGCCAAGAGCTTCCACCTCAATTCCATGGGGAAGAGTGGTAATGGGGGAGCTCAGGATGTCAAACACCACGATGCAAGTGCCAACGGATCCGGGGATGGAGTCACCCACCGACTTGTTCCTGTGTCACCGGCACTGTTGGGAGTGATGAGATCTTCTCCTTGTCTGCAGGCGGTGGTCCCGTGTTTTCCAGCTGTCCCAGGAGCTGTGGAGAGGAAAAAATTCCATGCTCAGGAGCAAGGATCTGCCACTGGATCTGCGCCCGGCACAGGTGCCCCTCACCTGAGTGACGATGGCGTCAAGGCCGCTCTGTCCCCACGCATAATCCCCAGGATTGGAGTGCAGCATCCCGCTCCTGCCAATGGGAGAGTCCAGGAATTCCCCTCAATCCCAAACCAGCCCTTAGGGGCAGGGTTACTGATAGTTACTGGTGGGATCTGGGCTACTCACCAGGAAAAGGGATGTGGGGAGCCAGGAAGAGCTGAGTTGGCAAAAAACCCAGCAAATATCTGCTGGATTATCCTGAGAAAGGAGACATGGGAAGGAAAAACATAGGAAGAACAAGTTAAGTAAGTAAATAAGTGGTGGAAGAGAGGATGGGCAGGAATTCCTGCTCTATGGATGCGGGGCTGCATGATTCCTAACTGTGAGAATCCCTGGATAAAGCTCCAAAACAGAGAGAGACAGCAGGAAGTAATTAGGTACACAAGCTCATCCCAAGGAGGGAGAAGTGGGAATGCCCCGAGTTCCAATCGAAGAGCTAGGACTGGGACAGGGAAAATCAAGGAAAACAAATTTAAATAAATAAATAAATAGTGGCAGAAGGAATAGGCAGTAAAACACGGAATTCTTTTCCCATGGACACAGAGCTCCCAGTTGGAACTTTCCTGGATAAAGCTCCAAAATGGAGGGAGGGCACAAAGGAATTAGGGATGGGAACTCATCCCAGCATGTGAGTGTTCCAGGAAGCAGGACAGAGAAAATTACTCAGAATTGCCCTAAGAGACAAGAATTGCCAGGATCCCATTTTCCCAGGTGTCTCCCCAAATCTGGTGTCCCTGAAGCAGACACTCACCCCTCAATGGCAGGCGAGCGATCCGGGCGGGAGCTGCCACGGGATCGGTACCTCCGAGGCATCGGCAGCCGTGGGGGACGACTGGGCCCCCAGAGCTCGGATGGGGCGCCCCTCTCCATGTCCCGGCCCTCTGGATCCAGGGAGCTGCTGCTCAGGAATGGCCGGAAATCCGGGAAGAACATTGTGTGATCCAAGTGGTCCCAAAGCTGTGGAGAGGGGGAAGATGAGAGACATGATCCCCACTCAGCTCCGGTGCTCATCCCAGTGGGAACACAGAGGCAGCAGAGTCCACTTCGCCAGAGCATATTCCCATAGTTGTCATGGATCCTGGGAAAAAAAGTCTGGCAACACCCCCAGTGCAACTCCCCACTCCGCAGGGATCCTAATAAATCTGGAAGCTGAGAGGTTGGTCTCTCCCTCTCTCCAAGGGCTGGAATTTGAGGAGGAAAAATGCTGGACACTCCCAAATCTACGGGATCACTCAGAGGCCTTACAGCCATGGGGAAGACATGGACGTTCAAGGACAGAAGGATGCTATCTACATCCCTGCGGTGTCCTTGGAGTAACCCCAGGAGCATCCCAATGTGCTGCCCAATCCTGTGCCCCTCATACTGCTGTTTTGTGGGATCTGTCCATGTGGATAATGCCATTTCCTTGGCCCTGCAGTGGACCCTGTGGTGCTAAATCCCACATGCTCCCTGATTTACCCAATTCCCCTCCCGTAGCCTCTCTGAGGGTAAGTGGGGATCTCCTCACTACACCACTCCAGGAGTGCAGGAAAACCCCCAGGATTTCAGAGCCAGAGCTTGGAGACCCTGTCCCACAAATGCATTTGGATTAAGGAATAAAAATCAATGTACAAACTCTCCCTGTTCTCCTGCTGCTCTGATGGGAGCTTTGCCTGCAACTACACCCTGGGAAGAACTTCCAATTATTATTCTTCTTCAAATCTAGTTTAATTTATGGAGCTCAAAGCTCCATGGGTGGGAAGATGGGATAAAGATCTCCCTGAAACTCGTGAATTTTGGGGTTATGAACTGATATCCAAGCAATAATTTGGACAAATGGATCCAGATGTAGAGGGACCCAGCTAGATGCTTGGAGCATGGAAGCAAACAGGAAGGATCCAGACTGGGAGCAGATCGGAATTCTGACTATTTGGTGACCCCATTTCTGGCCCAGGATTGAGTGGATTTCCTATGAGTTTTGACTTTAAAATGAATAGATTCTGGAAAATCTGGGAGCAGGGAGAGACAGTGAATACTTCCTTGCCTGGCTGAGCATCATCAAATCCCAGGATCTGCCAGCACTGGGGCAAGGCTCTTCTCTGAACCCTCCTTTTCCTGTCGCACCCATCCCTGCTGGGTCCCAATACAAATTTTCAGTCTCCTGAAAACTCCCCCAAATCCTGCAAACTCTCAGGAAAAGGAACTGCTGGGGAAGACAACAGAAGAGAACAGGAAAAGCAGGAAAATTCACCTCTGCGAACTGTGAGGAGGGGCTGTCATCCAGGGTATTGCCGTCAAGAAAACTAGGAAAAAGAGAAGAGTGAAGGCGGGGCCCATTCCCAAAATCCCCTTATGCTACCCAAATTCCCCCTTTGTTTCCTGAAATGTCCCCAGAATGGGAAAAAAAACCCCAAAAAGGGTAAAAAAAATTATGAAAAAAAGAGAGAAAAACACCAAAAATAGTAAAAAGTTTTTTCCCCCTAAATACTAAAAAGGGCAAGAAAAAAATCAAAACCAGAAAAATAGAAAAAGATAAAAAGAATAAAAAAATACCAAAAAGGGTAAGAATACCAGTAAGAGCAAAAAAGATTTTTCTTTTACTAAAAAAAACCCTCAAAAACAAAAAGGGAAAACATACATTAAAAACGAGCAAAAATGGCATTTTTCACACTAAATCTCCTTGATCCATAGTCCCTCCTCATGCCCGGATACTGGATACCCCTGGATTCTCTGGTACCTGGAATCATCAGTTACTTCCTCGATGAAGCCAGACTCACAGCGGGGGCAGGTATATTCCTGGGAACACAAAAGTGAGCTGAGATTAGACACAAAATACTTGGAATTCGAAAGAAAAATCCCCCCTCAGGAAGATTCCTGATCCTAGATTCCAAGCGGCTCATAACACTACCACAAAATCTGAATCCCATGGAATTTGGGTGCCAGCAAGCAAAAGAGCATGGAACAAACTTCCTTCCAAGAAGAAAAATTCTTCCTGTTCCCATTCCCAGAGTTCTGTCCCAGAGTTGCAGATTGGCTTTGACTTGGAGAAAACCATGGAAAAATCAAAAAGACTCCACAGATCCTCTCTCACGGCTCTTTCCCCTCCAGATCCCATTCTGCAGTCAGAGCCTTTCCCAATCCCACACTTGGAGCATCGATTTTTGTGAGATCTCCATCCAGAACCAATCCTCCTGGATTAGAACATTCTTCTGTTCACCCATGCTTCCCAGATCCCTGAAAATCCTGCATTCTGTTCCACAACACATGGAATGCTCCCCGTATATTCAGCATGGATTTTGTGGGAACTCCACCCAAATCCTGGATCAGATTGGATCACCAGGAGCAGGTGGGATACTAATACATTCCTGTAATCTATGGGATATTTTTTCTGTTGTAGTCCTTATGGAATCTCTCATCTTCCCACCCAGAAGCTGGAGAGAGATAAAAATGGCATTTGGGATAAATAGCTCTAGAGGGAGGGAGGGAGAAGGGAAATGAGAACAGATGGTGTGTGGGATCCTGCAGAGCCTTGGAATCAGCTCTCTGCTTTCCCTGGGAATGCTTAGGGATGCAGTGGATGATCCTGGAGCCTCCTGGGTGCTCACATCCTGGGATCTGCACTGGGATTTCATTCCCTAAGCAGGATAGAGCCATGGTACAAAGAAAACCAGATTTTCTAAGGAATCTGGTGGCTCTGACTCCCCTCTAGCCTTGTGGCCTGTGATTCCCAGAAGGCAAACAAACCAGAATTCCATCAGGAGCATCTGCTTTGCACTCAGATCATTCCTGAGGCAGCTGGAGTTGTGTGGCACATCCATGTCCAGCTTGGACTTGATCCCAAATCTGAGCAGAAAAGTTGGATCAGCAAGTTTTCCTGGTGATCTCCACCCAAAAATTATGGAAAGGTGCAAATGGAATCCCAAAGAAAGGTGTGTAGGACAAATGGGACCACGCAGTAAGTTTTCCCCGGCTCTTGCTCCACCCGCCAGCTCCTCCATAGCTCAGATCCTAACCTGGCTTTCCCCCTCTCCCTTGTCTCTAGTCAGAATAACTTGACTTCTCCACCCTGGCATTGGATTGATACCTTGTGAAATTCCATATCCCTCCTGCCACCCCCACATTCCTCACTTGGAAAGCAAGAAAAAAGAATATCTCCCTGGCACCTCCAAGGCTCCAGTTCTCAATCCACAGGGACTTCCACGTGGCAAGACCCTCCTTATACCATGTGGTTGGGGAAGAGGCATAAAGTCTCCTTAGAAAGTCTCCAGATAACTTCCCAGATATTGGGATTCTCCAAACCAACATCTCCACCTCTGGGGCTGGCAGGCACAGGAGAAGTTCTGCTTGGCAATGCCTCCTTTTCCTTCATCCTTAACCCTCAATTGCTCTCAATGACCCAAACTAGGGAATTTTGGGCCAGAAAGGAGGGTGTTTTGAGTTGGGATTCTCCAAGGACAAATCCAGGAAAAGCAGCTCCTACTGGGGTCCATGGGCGGAGCCACAGCGCCATGTGCCCCCTCCTGCCACGAATCTGGGGGGGTTCCTGAAAGGTGAACTGGAGCAAGACCCACCCGATGAAGGATCCCAAGAAACAAAATTTTAGGTCTTTCCCTGGTGCTTCCAGGAGCAGGACTGGAGTTTTCCTCCTAGGATAAACAAGGAAGGTGATGGAGGCACCAGGAAAGCCCAGTTTTTGGGCATGGAGGAGTTGAAGCAAGAGCTGGACAACGTTCCCTTTTACAAAGTGGGTTTGGGAATGCTGGAGGGAAAAATGGATCCTTCAGCATGGGATGGACTTGGGATAAAATAAAAATTGGGATGCTTCCAGTTCCAAGGAACAGGAACTGGGATAATTTAGAAATAGATGGCCAATTCCTGTCGGACGAGCAGAAGCTGCAAAGGCTGCTCATGGAGTGGGACGGGAATGGAATTATCCGCTTCAATGAGGAACAGTATTTTCCCCCAGTCCCTTTCCAGTCTGAGAACTGGGATGGGAGGGGCATCACCTGTTCCATGCGGGAACAACTTCGGGGGCTGGAGGTCATCCCTTCCTTAGGGGTCTCAGGGAGTGACTGGAGGATCACCGCTGCTCCGACACCCGCCCGGGGCTCACCGGCAGGTAGGGGATCCCCGCCCCGGCCCTCCCCGCCCAGGGCTCACCGGAAGCTCGGGGCTCCCCCTCTCCGACCCTCCCTGCCCGGGGCTCACCGGCAGCTTGGGGCTGACCTCGCCCTTGCAGCTGTGGCAAAAAAACCGGTGCTGCGGCACCGCCGCGGCCGCCTCCGCCATCTTCCCCTACTGCCGCCGCTGCCGTCACTCCTCCCAGGGCAGCGAGCGCGGCCCAGAGAGGCCCTGCGCTTCCGGCGAGCTCGTCTGCCCCGCGCCCAGTCCGGAAAGCGCGGGTGAGCGGGAGAGAGCGGCACGGCGGGGCGGGGAGCGGCCAGCGCGCCCCCTGGTGGAAGCCTCCCAGTGGGGAAGCGAGCGACAGAGGCGGAAGTGGTGCGCCCGGAAGCGGGCGCAGAACGTGGCCGTTGTCATGACGGTGGCGGGCTAGGCCGGGCCGCGTGGGGAGAGCGAGGGAAGCACCGGCACCACTGGCGCGTCCCACTCACCGGAGGGCACGGCGGGGGAAATATCACCTGGGGGAGGGAGCACGGGAACCCCGTGACAGGGCTGATCCTCCCCCGAGAGGGGATACAGGACCTCTGCAGCAGGGTCAGCATCTGTGCCCTCTCTGTCCACTCAGCTCTTCTTTGCCCTCGCTCCATTCCTGGGATTCCGGAGCTGCCGGGATGACGCAGGCGGAGCTACGGCTCTGCTCCCTCCTGCTCCAGGAGCACTTCGGGGAGATCGTGGAGAAAGTCGGGAACTCCCTGCTCCGGACGGGTCCGCGGCCGCTGCGGCTCCTGGTGGGGGACACGGAGCTGCTTCCGGATCAGGTACGGCACGGGAGGGGTCCAGGAGGGGAGAATGGGAGCAAAACCCGGAGAAGGGAATTTTTAATGAAATAAATCAGGAGTGGGAAATCGGTGTGTCTCTGAAAAACTAGTTTGGGAAGAAGGAGGGACACTAATGGTCCGTAGTGAGCAAAGGTAGAATAGAGTCTAGGAGCACGAACAGATCGGTGGGAAAAGCTGGCGAAGGACAAGGACTTTTTAATAAATCAGGGAGGAAGATTTTAATGGAGCAGATGGCTTGTATTTCCCTGAAAAACTAATCTTTGAAGGAGCAGGGAAATTCTGATTTTCCCAAGGGAAACAGATCTGGGCAGGGAGGTCACACCCAGGAAGACTGGGACGGGGCTATTACCGTTAAAGGCAAAGTCCAACCTTCCCAATTTCTCCCACAGGTGAAGAAGGCCCTTTGTGTCCTAATCCAGCACAACCTGGTGCGGTATGAGGTGCAGTCCCGGGGGTCCGTGGAATATGAGGCACAGAGTGAGCGGATCCTACGGATCCTGCGCTACCCCCGCTATATCTACACAGCCAAGACACTCTATGGGGACCCGGGGGAGCTGCTGGTGGAGGAGCTTCTGCTCCATGGGCACCTTCCCATGAGCTGCGCTGTTGCCAGGGTCGCTGATCGCCTCACTGAAACCATGGAAGGTGGGAATGATGCTCCTCCCTCAAAAAAATACCAGGATCTGGGAGTGGCTTTAGGTGGTGAATGGGACCAGAGGCACTGTAGGGTGTTTACAGCCAGGCTGTGATGGTGGCCATGGTATCACTGTGTACACTTGAGCCCCAGAAACATCCAGGATCTGGTCTTGGACAGGTTAATAGTGACCATGGAGGGTGGGAAGCTTCTTAAAATAACAGGGATTTGGGATTGGGTTTGTGAATATGTGGAGTGTTGACAGTTGTGGCAGTGAGGATAGCATAACCACGTTCTCTGAAGATTCAGGAAGATCCCAGATCCATCCACTGTGTCTCTTCTCCCACCTAGATGGGAAAGCCATGGATTACACAGAAGTGTCCAACACATTTGTGCGCCTGGCCGATACCCACTTCATCCAGAGGTGCCCGATAGTCCCGGAAAGCCCCCGGAGTGCCAAGGCACCACCACCCCCTGCACCTGCCCTGGCCATTGCCGAGAAGGACATGTATGTCGTGCCTCGGCTCAGCCTCGTTGGTGAGAGCCCCTGGGATCTTGGGATCTGGGGGGCCTCAGGCAGCACTCAGCCACGTGTTGAGGCCACTGTGATGGGTTTGATGGGAAATGGTGCCTTGGGTTGACAGGGAAGGGGAAGCGGAGACACTCATGCAACGAGGAAGAGGAGGGGGAGCACAAGGCCAAAAGGCAGAAGCAGGAAGGAGGAAGCTCAGAGGTACTGGGAATGCTGGAGTGATGGTGCCCTCGGTACTCTGGCCTGGGAATTGGGAAATGGGAGGGATGGGATCCATATTCCCAAACATTGTAGGGAAACCAGATAGTCCTCTTCTCATTTCTTGTGGCTCATTTTCCTCATTTTTCTGGCTCCCATCCGTCAGTTTTGTGTCTCTCGTTCCTTAGTTTCCTGCCCCATTTCCCTCTGTTTTCCTGTCCCTTTGCCCCTCACTTTTTGTCCTTGTCCTGTCCCCCCCGCCCCAGACTCCCCCAGATGATGGCATTTACTGGCAAGTCAACCTGGAGCGCTTTCATCAGCACTTCCGTGACCAGGCTCTGGTCAGTGCCGTGGCCAGCCGCATGGACCAGGTCTGTGGCTCCCGCCTGCATTCCTACTCTGGAACTTAGTTTTTCCCATCTCATTCCTGTTTTTTCCCAATACAGACCAGCAGTGAGGTGGTGCGGACGATGCTGCGCATGAGCGAGGTGACCACGGCCTCGGGTGCATCTCACACACAGCCGCTTTCCTCCAATGAGGTGGGTCCTCGGATGCCCTGGGAAGCTAGTATCCCTTGGAATCCCTTGATGTTCCTGTTTTTTCTGCCGTAGATATTCCGATCTCTTCCAGCTGGGTACAACATTGGGAAGCAGGTGCTGGACCAGTACCTGGCACTCCTGGCCGATGATCCGGTGAGCCTGGGGACACTGGACACAGGGCTTCGGAGACCCTGGGGCTTTTCCAGCCTCTGTTGATTCCATGGTTCCTTGGTTGTTTCTCTGCCTCAGGGTAAAGCATGTTTTACTGAGAGTTAGGGAAGGTTTTTAACAGATACTGAAGATTTTTAAAGTTACCGAACAGATACCAAACATACTGAAATTATTTGTCAGGTATTAAAATTATTTTATGGACATTGCAGGTATTTAACAGATGCTGAAGTTGTTTAAGAATACTTGAGTTATTTAACAGATATATAACTTAGTTAACAAATACTGGTGGTACTGGAGAGATATGTAAAAGATATTGTAGATATTAAAAGACACCTAAAGTATTTAAAAAATACTGAAGTTATTTTGAAGTCATTAAAGCTGCCTAAAACTACGACCTTGAAGATATTTAAGAGATATTAAAGATATTTAAAAGCCCCATGAAGAGTCAATAAGGCCTGGCCCATGTTTTTAGGCTGTTAAAATCCCAGATCTTTTTTCCCTAAAATCTTCTTACTCTTCCCACTCCAGATTTTAAGGAAAAAAATCCATCTTTTCCTTCCTTCAGGGGACATCCTGAACTTTTCCCTGTTGTCTCTCTCTCTACAGCTGGAGTTTGTGGGAAAGTCGGGGGATAGCGGAGGGGGTACCTACACCATCAGTATCCTTTTTGGGGAACTTGGCATTCCCGGGCCAGAAACTTTCCCAGGCTCTGGAATTGTCCTTGACCTCATCCGCTACAGATCTGCACAGGGCCCTGGTGTCTCTGGCCACAGCCACGCTGGAGTCCATTGTGGAGGAGAGGTGATGTGGGGACCTGGAGCCTCCTGGGCTCCCCCCAGCCTCTTCCCACATCCCTCCCTCATCCCACTCCTCCTGCACAGGTTTGGCTCCCGCTGTGCCAGGATATTCCGCCTGCTTCTGCGCAAGAAGCACCTAGAGCAGAAGCAGGTGGAAGATTTTGCCATGATCCCAGCCAAGGAAGCCAAGGACATGCTCTACAGGATGCTCTCAGAGAACCTGGTGTCCTTGCAGGTGAGGGATCTCCAGGATCCTGGAGAGCATGGTGACCCCCACAGGTGAGGAAGCTCTGGGATCCCAGAGATTCTCCAAGTGTAACAGCTGTCCAGGTGACGGGCACTTCTGGACACTTCCAAGTGATCCCACCTGGAATCTGGGCACAGGGAACCCTTTGGGGAGGGGGAATCCTACGGGGGAGGGACCACAGGGACATCTCTGGGGAAGAGGTACCTCCACTTGATTCCCACCGTGTTTGCCCCTCTGCCCTTCCACAGGAGATTCCCAAGACTCCGGACCATGCTCCATCCCGCACCTTTTATCTGTACACAGTGAACGTGATGGCCACTGCTCGGATGCTGCTTCACAGATGCTACAAGGTGAATCCCAAGGACCTGCTGGGCCCCAGGTATCACAGATCCTGGTGCCACAGGAAGTGTGTCTCCATGTTGGGTTTTTGGGAGCGTAGGCTCCCTTGGTGCCCCCTAGTACACTTAGGCTGGGGCCTCTCCTGGTTGTCCCTCCAGACCTCCTTCCTGCTCCAGGGTCCAGGTGTCACAGCCCCCTCCCTTGTGCCACAGGGGTGGCAGTGACTGTGCCAGTGTCCCCCCATGGGGTTCTTCAGTGTTCCCCAGCACACCTGTGCTTGGTACTCACCTGTCTCTTTCTCAGAGCGTGGCTAACCTGATGGAGCGAAGGCAGCATGAGATGCGGGAGAACAAGTGAGTGCTGTGGCTGGGGGAGGCCTGGCATGGTGGGTCCAGAGCCACCACTGCCATGTCCACGTGTCCATGTTCTCTCCTAGGAGGCTTCTAGAGAAGTCCCAGCGTGTGGAGGCCATCCTGGCCTCCATGCAGGCCACGGGTGCTGAGGCAGCACAGCTGCACGAGGTAGAGGAGATGATCACAGGTCCTGAGCGTCAGCAGCTTGAAAACCTAAAACGCAACGTCAACAAGTGAGGAGGGATGGAAACAGGGATGGAGAAGGGGGTTAGGGACCTTGTGGAGGGCTGCCCATCACTGTCTGTCCCCCAGGATCGATGCCAGTGAGAACCAGGTGGATGAGACCATCTTTGTGCTGGAGTCGTTCATCGTGAGCACCACGAAGAGGCCGTGAGGGAACAGGACAGGAACAAGGACATGGACACAGACAAGGACAAGAGTATGGATGGGCACGTGGATGGGGACAGAGACCAGATGCCTCTGCCCACAGTGAGGAGGAATGCACCTGCATCTCAACTGGGCACAGGGACACAGGAACAGACAGGCACGGGGATACACAGGATGGGACATAGATGCACAAGCCACGAGGGACACGGGATATGAGCGCATGGGATGCAGGACACGTGGGGACACACAATATTTGAGATTATTTAAGAACACTTAAATAACTCATAAGAGGACAGGCAGGACACATAAGACACATGGGGGTACACATAGGACATGGGAGACACACAGAACTGTTTTATGTCCCTCAGGAGTGGTCCTGTCTCCCATGACTGACGGAGGATGACATTGTCCCAGGCATGACCTGTTTGTCCTGGCGACTTTCATCTAGGAGCAATCCTTGAATGCATCGAATTTTGGAGCTGGAATCCACATTTTGGCCAGGGTTAGGGTTATGTGCCATCGCAGACAGGATGGTGGCTCTGGAAGAAACTCAAGGCACCACACTCAAGGTTCTTTGTCATAACACACACAATATCATACATGCAAAGATCACATGCACATCTTGATTAAACAATGGGAAAATTTGAAAAAAGTAAGAAAATATTATCTATAAGAAAGAAATAAAAAGAGTAAATGTTTACCACTCTGGGAAAAAAAGCTCGACCCCCAGGTTCCTGATGTCAGTTGCTAGGAGGCCTTTATCTCTTGCAAATAAGCCTTGGTTCTAGGTGGTGGCAGCTTGGGTGTAGGAGCCATCTCAATTGGCGTGGGATTTTAGCAGGCAGAAGCCCATTTTTGGCTATAGGTTTAGGGTTAGGGCTAGGGTTAAGGTTAGGGTTAAGTGCCAGGTCTTTGGGTAGGGTTAGAGTTTGGTTTAAGGATATTGTAAGGTTTAGGGTTAGGGGTAGGGAAAGTGTTAGATTTAGGATTAGGTTTACGGTTAGTTTTAGGCTTAGTGTTAGGGTTACGGTTAGG